>SJYC01057807.1:0-17953 GCA_006408675.1 Madoqua kirkii
ATCCAACCATGTTGCTGCAAATGGCAAAATGTCATTCTTTTTTTTTTTTTTTTTTGTGGCTGAGGATTCTCCTCTGCTTCTTTATGCATTTAACTGTCAGTGAGCATTTAGATTGTTTCCACGCCCTGGTTTTGTAAATACTGCTGCAAAGAACATTGGGGAATGTGTATATATCTTTTCAAATTAGAGTTTTTCTCTGGATATATGCCCAATTTTTGTTCACAGCAAGAATGGACTCTGTGACTAGAGGGACAATGTGTGTTTATGGTGAGGGGAAGAGCAAATTGAATGAATATTAGGGATACAGTTTATTCCACTCTTCAGCAAAACAAAACTAAGGGAGTAGCAGGAAGCCTTGGTTATGAGCAGAATACAGACTCTGCAAGTTTTAAATCCCCAGAGACTCCAAGAAGACAAGTCACATATTATACAAACCCCTGACTGACCTGAAATGAGATTCTATTCACTCAAAGGATCTCAGTTTTGGCTTTTTCTAGCTTAATGATCTATATTAAGTTCAGTCACTCAGTTGTGTCCAACTCTTTGTGACCCCATGAATTCCACCGCGCCAGGCCTCCGTGTCCATCACTAACCCCCAGAGTTCACTCTGACTCATGTCCATCGAGTCAGAGATACCATCCAGCCATCTGCTCTGTTGTCCCCTTCTCCTCCTTCCCACAATCCCTACCATCATCAGAGTCTTTTCCAATGAGTCAGCACTTCTCATGAGGTGGCCAAAGTATTGGAGTTTCAGCTTTAGCATCATTCCCTCCAAAGAACATCCAGGACTGATCTCCTTCAGAATGTATTGGTTGGATCTCCCTGCAGTCCAAGGGACTCTCAAGAGTCTTCTCCAACACCACAGTTCAAAAGCATCAACTCTTCAGTGCTCAGCCTTCTTCACAGTCCAACTTTCACATACATACATGACCACAGGAAAAACCATAGCCTTGACTAGACAGACCTTAGTCAGCAAAGTAATGTCTCTCCTTTTCAATATACTATCTAGGTTGGTCATAACTTTTCTTCCAAGGGGTAAGTATCTTTTCATTTCGTGGCTGCAGTCACCATCTGCAGTGATTTTGGAGCACCCCAAAAATAAACTCTGACACTGTTTCCACTGTTTCCCCATCTATTTCCCATAAAGTGATCAGACCAGATGCCATTCTTTGTTTTCTGAATGTTGAGCTTTAAGCCAACATTTTCACTCTCCACTTTCACTTTCATCAAAAGGCATATTAGCTCCTCTTCACTTTCTTCCATAAGGGTGATGTCATCTGCATATCTAGGGTTATTGATATTTCTCCTGGCAATCTTGATTCCAGGTTGCGTTTCTTCCAGTCGAGCGTTTCTCATGAAGTACACTGCATAGAAGTTAAATAAGCAGGGTGACAATATACAGCCTTAATATACTCCTTTTCCTAAATGGACCCAGTCTGTTGTTCCATGTCCAGTTCTAACTGTTCCTTCCTGACCTGCATACAGATTTCTCAAAAGATAGGTCAGGTGGTCTGGTATTCCCATCTCTTTCAGAATTTTCCACAGTTCATTGTGATCCACACACTCAACGGCTTTGGCATAGTCAATAAAGCAGAAATAGATGTTTTTCTGGAAGTTTGCTTTTTCCATGATCCAGCAGATGTTGGCAATTTGATCTCTGGTTCCTTTGCCTTTTCTTAAACTAGCTTAAACATCAGGGAGTTCACGGTTCACATATTGCTGAAGCCTGGCTTGGAGAATTTTAAGCATTACTTTACTAGCATGTGAAATGAATGCAATTGTGTGGTAGTTTGAGCATTCTTTGGCATTGCTTTTTTTGGGGATTGGAATGAAAACTGACCTTTTCCAGTCCTATTGCCACTGCTGAGTTTTCCAAATTTGCTGGCATATTGAGTGCAGCACTTTCACAGCATCATCTTTCAGGATTTGAAACAGCTCAACTGGAATTCCATCACCTCCTCTAGTGTTATTTCATAGTGATGCTTTCTAAGACCCACTTGACTTCACATTCCAAGATGTCTGGCTCTAGACTAGTGATCATATCATCATGATTATCTGGGTGGTAAAGATCTTTTTTGTACAGTTCTTCTGTGTATTCTTGCCACCTCTTCTTAACATCTTCTGCTTCTGTTAGGTCCAGACCATTTCTGACCTTTATCGAGCCCATCTTTGCATGAAATGTTCCCTTGATATCTCTAATTTTCTTGAAGAGATCGCTAGTCTTTCCCATTCTGTTCTTTTTCTCTATTTCTTTGCATTGATCACTGAAGAAGGCTTTGTTATCTCTTCTTGCTATTCTTTGGAACTCTGCATTCAGATTCTTATATCTTTCTCTTTCTCCTTTGCTTTTTGCCTCTCTTCTTTTCAGAGCTATTTGTAAGGCTTCCCCAGACAGCCATTTTGCTTTCTTGCATTTCTTTTCCATAGGGATGGTCTTGATCCCTGTCTTCTGTACAATGCCATGAACCTCAATCCATAATTCATCAGGCACTCTATCTATCAGATCTAGGCCCTCAAATCTATTTCTCACTTCCACTGTATAACATAAGGGATTTGATTTAGGTCATACTTGAATGGTCTAGCAGTTTTCCCTATTTTCTTCAATTTAAGCCTGAGTTTTGTAATAAGGAGTTCATGATCTGAGTCACAGTCAGCTCCTGGTCTTGTTTTTGTTGTATGTGGGTTAACTGGCCCAAATTCAAGTCGTGAACTTGAGTTTACACTTAACAGTTTATCTTCTATACTCACTATGAGTGAGCAAATTGTTAGTATTTATGTCCAAATGTATATCTTCTCTGGATTGACTATGCAGTTCTCAGGGCTGGAACACTTTCATTACTGAAGCAGTGATCACAGATGAAGGAGGGGTAACTGCACATATGTTACCAAAATGATCCCAGGGAAGAAAGTAGAGTCATGTTAATAATTAACCTAATTATAGTGCATGTAGATAATCATTTTTATTTTACCTATCTTTACATGATCTCCATATATAATCTAGGTTGGAAATTACTCCAGACTTTGTATACATTTTATATATACAAATCACAAGTACCGTGGTTATAACTTTCATGAGAGGACATGAATTTGGTTAGTAGCAGAACTGAAAAAGGATTCAGCAATGGCCCAAGGCTTATATGCTGGAATTTTCCATAAGACAACTTGCTCATTTTCTGTGATATATAACCTCCACAGTATTTCTTACTTTCTTTTAAGTAATATAAAGATTTGATGTTGTGTTTATCTAGTTTTCTTTATTACATATAAGATGTCTGTAAAAATTATTTGAAAACACTTTTTAATGTCACACTTATCAATACCATGAGAATTTTTCAAACATTTGCTGTTTAGCGCCTTCATCCTAAAGAAAATGGAGGTTATTTCCAGCTGTCAGCATAGATTCTCCCAGTTATGAAACAAGTAGGCAGTACTGTTCTGTTGACTTATTTGAATCAACGTTCCAACACATCCTGTGAATTCAAAAGCTAGCATCTGAAAGTCATTAGGGAACACCATCATAAACAATGTTATTACAAAATTTTAATAATCAGCATGATATGGTACTTAACAATATAGATGTCAATTCAGATATGCACAAAGACATGATGGTTACTACATAGTGAACCTTCTATTAAAGTGGTTTATCTCCTGGGAGACACAATTCAGTGTCTCACAACACTGCCTATATAAATTTTTCAACCTTTACATTTCTAGATATCTTTAAATGTTCCTGAATATAGTGGTTATTCATGGTGTTTTGTTTTGTTTTCCTTCCACAGTCTTTCTTATCCTATTTCATCAAAGTGCAATAAACCTACAGTTTGATTGGTAGAATCCTAGTATCTTCAGAGACTGATACTGAAGTAGAAGTATAGAGAACTGAAAGTATAGTATAAGCAGAGTTGAGTACAGTTGATGTAGAAGATGCAGAATGGAAGGGGACAGACAACTTCCTTAACAAGATAAGTAAATGCTTGGGTTCTAGACTCAGTCACTTGATCTCCATATGCCAACCCCTGGAAAAAGACAAATGGTACAGGCTTTTCAGATATCATAGGGTAAACCCCTTACTGACATCTAGGAATATTCAATCATGCGGCAATAAACCAAGATTATTTATTCAAGGAATTTGTTTTTCTGAGTGTCTTTCTGAAAGCATTCTTCATGTTCTTATTCCTGAGGCTGAAAATAAGAGGGCTGAGGAAAGGGGTAATGACCGTGTAGGGGATTGCTATGAGTGTGTCATCTTCCCCTGATACTTCTGGCATCAGAAAACAATAGATGCAAAGCCAAAGTGAATGATGACCACAGTGAGGTGGGAGGCACAGGTAGAAAAGGCCTTCTGCTTGCTCTTGCTGAAGGGATCCTAAGAACAGTGGAGAGAATGAACACATCAATGAGTATGATAAGCAGGAAAGTGCCTGTCAAGCCTGACACTGAGATTGCTGTTACAACGAATTCTGTGAGTTCGCCATCTAGACAGGACAGCCTCACAACAGCCCTCATGTGACAGAAGAAGTGTTTGACAAAGTTGGGACTGCAGAAAGAACCTCTGAATATCATTCCGGTCTTTCTCTGTCACAGAGATAAAGAAGCCGGCAGCCTAAGCAGAGACCACAAGTTTTCCACATGTCATATTGGTCATAAGCAAAGGATATCTGAGAGGGTTATAGATGGCCAGGAAGTGATCATATCCTATTCAAAGTGAGAATGAAACAATTAGTGCCACCAAGTCCCAAGAGGGAACTCATTTGCAAGCCACAACCTATGACTGAAATTTCTGTATTTGATGAGGAGATCTGTCAACATCTTGGGGATAATAGTCAATGTATAGCAGGTCTCAGAGAAAGAGAGTGCACCAAGGAAGAGGTACATGGGTGTGTGGAGATGTCTGTCCACCCAAGTAAAACTCATGATGGTCAGATTACCTGTGAGGGTGAGAAGGTAGAGGCAAAAGAAAACCACAAAGAGGAATGTCTGTGCACTTGGGCAAACAGAAAAACCAACAAGAATGAACTCTGTCAGGGCTGTTTGGTTGATCTTCATTGTTTGGACATCTGAAATCTAAAAGGAACAACAAGCAAATGTTATATTTTTGATTATTAGTTAACTTCTTTTTTTCTGTGAATCAGACAAATGGTTAATGTTAAAATTATAGATTAACTCTTTTTAAAAAAAAAGGATATATAATTAATTTATAATGTTAGTTTCAAGTGTACAGCAGTGATTCAGTTTTATATATATGTATATTTATATAAACACATCTTATTCAGATTCTTTTCCCTCATAGGTTATTATAAGGCATTGAGTATAATCCCCTGTGCTAGAGTAGGTTGCTGTTCTTTACAATTTTACATATAATCATGAAAGTGAAAGTCACTCAGTTGTGTCCAACTCTTTGCAATCCTGTGGACTATATAGTTCATGGAATTCTCCAGGCCAATGAGTAGCCTTTCCCTTCTCCAAGGGATCTTCCCAAGCCAGGGATCGAACCCAGGTCTCCCTCATTGCAGGCAAATTCTTAACCAGCTGAGCCAGAAAGGAAGCCCATGGATGTATGTTAATCCCAGACTCAAATTATCTCTCTTCCCCACCCCTGCTATCCCTTTTGGTAGTCATAAGCTTGTTTTCTAAGTTTGTGAGTTTATTTTTATTTTTTTGTAAATAAGTTAATTTGTATCACTTTCTAGAGTCCACATATAAGTCATATTATGTTTGTCATTTCTGTCTGACTTAGTTCACTTAATGTGATAATCTCTGTCCATCCATGATGATGCAAATGGTATTATTTCACTTTTCTATGGCTTAATAATTCCATTGCATATATGTACATGCTGTGTTGTGCTAAGTCACCTCACTCATATCTGACTCTTTTATCCTTTACTCTGTTGATGGAAATTTAAGCTGCTTCTATGTTTTGGCTAATGTAATTAGTGCATGAATCTTTTCAAACTTTTTCTATGGATATGTGCTTAGGAGAGGGCTTGCATGATCATATAGCAACTCTAATTTTAGTTTCTTTAAAGAACCTCTATACTGTTCTCTGTAGTGGCTGCACTAATTTATTGGTTATTTATTGGTTTATTTAGTTTAGCAAAATAACTGTGTGTATGGATATGGTGTATTTTCATTAACTTTTTTCTTCTTTGTTGAACAACCAATTTCATTTACTTATTATGACTTTTTTTGGCTTGTTTTTAAAAGGATTTCCTTGTCTGATAACTTAAAAAGGACAGAAACTTCTATGATTCGTGTCCAGATAAAGGAAATTCATGTGCATAAGGTGACTCAGATTTGGATCAGATTCTGAACCCTGAAGTCACTGCTCAGTGGTTAATAGACTCAGAGTCTAACACAATAAATTACACATATAATATTGTATATAAATATATAATGAGTGAAGGTTGATGTTTGTCTTCTTAGGAATTTGTGGACTACATTTGGCTGATGGCTTATGATTGTAGGGGAAGTTCGAAGCTAGTACCAATTCTTGGAGAAGAGAGTTAGGTCTTTAAATGTTAAAAGTAAAGAACATGTTCCCTTCCTTCTACTCTGAAGAGAGGGAGGAAAGATAGAATACAAAAACCCTTACAATACACTTGATTAATTAGAATATATGTATAATTGTCAGGTAACAATTGACATTTTACCCATATCTTCAATGCCAAGCTCAGTATATGAACAAGGTAAATGTTAATGAGTTTATGTGTTCTTTGATAATTCTACATTTTATTTAATCTCATCCTCCTTGAACTTTCACAGCACTTTTTTTTATATTTAATACATCTCATCTTTGTTTGTATTGACCTGTGATTTTCCCTTAACTGCACATCAACATAATTAGTAGCTCAATTGTATAGCACATATTTTGTGAATTCTTTCATATGTTCATTAAGTTTATTCTTCACAGCACAAAATAAATAAAATAGGACAACTATGAAATGTTGAAATGTATATACCAAGTGTGATTATTTTATTCATTTTTAGAAATAAGATAATTGCATCTCTGGTGCATCATATTCGTAATAGGAATCAAACCATTTTGACTTAAATGGCACATTCTTTCTATTTCTCAATATTTTCTCCTTGAGGAAACAGACTATGAGTCATATATATCTGTATTTCTAGGATAACAGACAGCATTTTAAGAAGAAAATAATTTACAGTGATTGTTGAATAAGTAAGCTTTTTAAAGTGCTGAATATAAGAAATCTCTATTTCACTTTGTTATTCAGCAATATATAGTGTGTGATCTTGGTCATTAAGGTGAATAGACTTTACATTATTCATAAATTTGGTTCAGGCTAAGATTAAGCATTCTCCAGGAGACTTCTCATTATGGTTTTGATTTGCTTTTCTCTAATATTTAGTTATGTAGAACATCTTTTCATGTGATTTTTGGCCATCTGTGTCCCCTTTGGAGAAATGTCTATTTAAACCTTCCACCCATTTTTTGACTGGATTTCTTGCTTTTTGATATAGAGCTGTATGAACTATCTGTATATTTTGGAGGTTAATCCCTTGTCAGTTGCTTTGT
The DNA here is from genome assembly GCA_006408675.1 of Madoqua kirkii. NCBI lineage: Eukaryota > Metazoa > Chordata > Mammalia > Artiodactyla > Bovidae > Madoqua > Madoqua kirkii. The sequence continues at coordinate 7,538 of SJYC01057807.1, forward strand.
TTGCCAATAGTTTCTCCCATTTTGTGGACTGTATTTTCATCTTGTCTATGGGTTCTAGAGCTGCCTTTGTTTGAGTTTAATTAGGTCCCATTTGCTTATTTTGTTTTATTTTCATTAATCTAAAAGGTAAATCCAAAAAGATAGCATCTCACAGTTATCCAAAAAGATCACCTCACATCATCAAAAAGTCTGCAAATAATAAATGCTGGAGAGCTTGTGGAGAAAAGGGAACATTTCTACACTGCTGGTAGGAATGTAAATTGTTACAACCACTGTGGAAAATAGTATAAATGTTCTTTTTTAAAAAAGCTAAAAATAGAACTTCCATATGATCTAGCAGTCTCAGTCTTTGGCATATATCCAGAGAAAATACTAATCTAAAAAAATACATGCACCACAACGTTCATTAAAGCAATATTCACAATAGCCAAGACATTGAAGCAAATTAAATGTCTTTCAACAGAGAAATGGGTAAAGAAGTTGTAGAGTGTATATATGTGTGTGTGTGTGTGTATACATGTTTATGTATATATATATATATATATATGTGGAATATTACTCAATATTATTGAATATTATTCAATCTCAAAAAATATTGAAATAAGGCCATTTGTAACAAATGGATGGACCTAGAGATTATCAGAATGACTAAAGTCATACAAAAAAATGAAAATATCATATGATATCACTTATATATGGAATCTTAAAGAAATGATTCAAATGAACTTATTTACAAAATTAAACAGACTCACAGACTTTGAAAACAAGCTTATGGTTAGCAAACAGGAAGCATGAAGGGGGAGGGATAAATTAGAAATTTGATTTTTTTTTAATTTTATTTTTATTTTACTTTACAATACTGCATTGGTTTTGCCATACATTGACGTGAATCCACCACGGGTGTATATGAGCTCCCAGTCCTGAATTCCCCTCCCACCTCCCATCCCATATCATCTCTCCAGATCATCCCCATGTACTATCGCCAATCATCCTGTATCTTGTATTGAACATAGACTGGTGTTTCGTTTCTTACATGATAGTATACATGTTTCAGTGCCATTTTCCCAAGTCATCCCACCCTCTCCCTCTCCCTCAGAGTCCAAAAGTCCGTTCTATCCTGACTATATAAAATAGATCATCAACAAGAGCCTACTATGTTGCACAGAAAATTCTACTCGGTATTCTATAATAACATTATATTCTATAACAACCATATGGGAAAAGAATATGAAAAGGAATGGATTATATATAACAATCATTTAGATATACACCTGAGACTAACACAACATTGTAAATCAACTATACTCCATATAAAATAAAAATTACATTTTTTGCTTTTGTTTTAAAGATTTTCATGGGAGAATCTCTCTGGTCACTAAGAGTGAGAAAAGGCAGTAGCACAATGGTCTACATTACAAATGTTTCCATGAATAATTTACAACCTATGGACTCTACCTCATAGGTCCCTTGGACTCTTTTGTCCTTTTAGATCTGACAAGAATTTTATTATTTCATAGTCACACAGGAGTCACATGACCTAATCTTTTCTGTGAAGTCTTCCCATTCCTGTTTCCTTCTCTCATTGTATCCATACCTTCTTATTTGTGAATAACTCTCTTCTGAAGAGAAGACTGGAGTATTTCTCTGACTTCTTTCCTAAGCATATATTAAGTTGAAGAATATTGAATTCATCCTTGGGCTACATTAATACAGCTTTTTAGGTAAGCCTCCTAGTATTCAAACACAGCATGAGTTTCCTTGGTGTACAAATCTTCACTTGCAAATAATTTTCCTATAAATAACTTTCTGAAGCATTCTGGACTGTTTCAAAAGAACTTTATCTCTCTTTCAGAAAATGCTACTTTCCTCTGTTTCTCCCTAAGCCATTGAGAAAACTTCCATCAGTAGAGCAATCTACATACAAAAGTTCTTAAATTCTCATGACTCTCCACAGTAAACATGTAATAATGCAATTATTCAGATTATTTAGTTAATCACTAAAGGATTAACTAAGTACCATCAAGTGGGAAAATACATACACACACATATAATATATGTACAATTTATGAATACATTTACATTTATAGCATGTAATCATAAAAATAATTTTGTTGTTCTTGTTTAGTCACTTAGTCATGTCCTACTGCTTGCAACCCCATGGACTGCAGGACATCAAGCTTCCCAGTCCTTCACTATCTCCCAGAGTTTGCTCAAATTCATGTCTTTTTCAATCTTTCCCATCATTAGAATCTCTTTTTTTTAAAATATTTTATATCATAGATATTGTCTCTTTTCTTTTTATTTTTATTTTTTTCAGATTTTATTTATTTATTTATTTATTTATTGTGTTACAATATTGTATTGGTTTTGCCATAGATCAACATGAATCTAGTATGTACTTATTATATTGCATACACCTCATCCTACCCTCAGCTATCTCTGAAGTTGTCATTACATCCATTATTTTCTAATTTAATTTGGGATGTGGATATACTGACAAGAGAAATATGTGCTCTTTCCAAGGTTAAGAGAAATAATTTAGAGAAAATGTAGTGACAATTAATTAAGATGAAAAGAGAGTCAAACCATCTAGAATAGTTTCCTACCTTGTTTATTTTATCAAACTTCCAAAGGCAGTTCAGAGATACAGTTACTTTCTTCTAAGATAGTCTTCACATTGATATAAACATAATTTGTTCTTCACTCAAAAAGAGGTAAAGATCAATTTATTGTGAAAATCATTGGTCAAATTGGTTTCTTGACTTTATCACTGATACTTTAGTGACCTCAGGAAAGTCCCTGTACCTTCCTGGTCTGAGTCTCCCCACCTAGGAGGTAAAAAAAGAGGTCCTGGATTTGTGCACTTCAGCACACTATGATTCTGGAGTTTTTTGACAAAAGTTGTGAGGCTAGGCCATGTGTACTATGATCAGTTTCCAATACTCACTAAATTTCAATAGTTTAGAGCTTTTCATTCTATCCCTTTAGAAATATTGTCTGATATTTATGATGGCTTGAGGTTCCTCAGCTCTAGAGGCTTAATTTAGGTTAGGAGACCATGAGGAATTTTCTCTTCTTTCATCAGAGAGAGAAAGAGAGAACATTCTCAACTTTGTAATTTGCTCTCATTAGTTACAGGGCTTTGTATAACATTGACTTGAGCACTTCTAGGAATCTTTGGAGATTTAAAGCTCGCAGAGTTCATATTTTGCCCATAACCAAAGCTTCCTGCAACTTTATAAGTTTTATTTTGGCAGGAGGGTAGTAAATTGCGTCCTTAATGCTCATTCAATTTACTTTTTCACTCATCATAATACTTTCCTTTTTTTTCGTTACGTAAACTTTTAATTTTGTATTTGGGCATGTCCAGTTTTCAATGTTGTGATAGTTTTGGGTAGAGAGCAAAGGGATTCAGTCACACTTTCTTCCCCCCAAATCCCCTCCCATTCAGGCTGTCACATAATATTGATCAGAGTTCCATGTACTATACAAGAGGTCCTTCTTGGCTATCCATTTTAAATATAACAGAATGTACATGTCTATCCCAAATTAGTTCAGTCCAGTTGCTCAGTCGTGTCCAACTCTTTGTGACCCCATGGATTTCAGCAGTCAGGCTTCCCTGTACTTCATCAACTCTCAGTACTTGCTCAAACTTGTGTCCATCAAATTGTAATACCATTCAATCATCTCATCCTCTGTCGCCTCCTTCTCCTACTGCCCTCAATCCCTTCCAGCATCAGGGTCTTTTCTAATGAGTCACTTCTTCACATCAGGTGGACAAAGTATTGGAGCTTCAGCTTCAACATCAGGGAGGTGGCCGAGAGGAGCAACCGCACATCCAAGGAGCAGTGGCTACATGGGCACAGGAGAGCTAGGAGGAGCGACTCCATGTTCCAGGTCAGAAGACGTGGCCATGAGGAGAAACCCCTTGTCCAAGGTAAGAGAAACCCAAATAAGATGGCAGGTGTTGGGAGAGGGCATAGGAGGACAGACATACTGAAACCATAATCACAAAAAACTAGCCAATCTGATCACACAGACCACAAGCTTCTCTAACCCAGTGAAACTAAGACATGCCATGTGGGGCCATCCAAGATTTCAGGGTTATGGTGGAGGGGTCTTACAGAATGTGGTCCACTGGAGAAGGGAATGGCAAACCACTTTAGTATTCTTGCCTTGAGAACCCCATGAACAGTATGAAAAAGGCAAAATGATAGGATACTGAAAGGGGAACTCACTGGGTCAGTAGATGTCCAATAAGCTGCTGGAGATCAGTAGAGAAATAACTTCATTAAGAATGAAGAGATGGAGCAAAAGCAAAAACAATATCCAGCTGTGGATGTGACTGGTGACAGAAGCAATGTCTAATGCTGTAAAGAGCAATATTGCATAGGAACCTGAAATGTCAGGGCCATGAATCAAGGCAAATTGGAAGTGGTCAAACAGGAGATGGCAAGAGTGAACATCAACATTTTAGAAATCAACAATTTGAAATGGACTGGAATGGTGAATTTAACTCAGATGACCATTACATCTATACTGTGGGCAGAAGTCCCTTAGAAGAAATGGAGCAGCCATCATGGTCAACAAAAGAGTTTGATGCAGTACTTGGATGCAATCTCAAAAATGACAGAATAATCTCTGTTCGTTTTCAAGGCAAACCATTCAATATCCAAGTAATCCAAGTCTGTGCCCCAACCAGTAACACTGGAGAAGCTGAAGTTGAATGGTTCTATGAAGACCTCCAAGAACTTTTAGAACTAACACCCCAAAAAGATGTCCTTTCATTATATAGGACTGGAATGCAAAAGTAGGATGTTAAGAAACACCTGGAGTAACAGGCAAATTTGGCCTTGGAGTATGGAATGAAGGAAGGCAAAGGCTAATAAAGTTTTGCCAAGAGAATGCACTGGTTATAGCAAACACAATCTTTCAACAACATGAGAAGACTCTACACATGGACACCAACATATGGTCAACACTGAAATCAGAATGATTATATTTTTTGAAGTCGAAGATGGAGAAGCTCTATACAGTTAGCAAAACAAGACGAGAGCTGACTGTGGCTCAGATCATGAACTTCTTATTGCAAATTCAGACTTAAATGAAGAAAGTGGAGGAAACCACTAGACCATTCAGATATGACCTAAATCAAATCCCTTATTATTATACAGTAGAAGTGAAAAATAGATTTAAGGGATTAGATCTGATAGACAGAGTGCTTAATGAATTATGGACAGAGGTTTGTGACATTGTATAGGAAACAGGCATCAATACAATCCTCAAGAAAAAGAAATGCAAAAAAGCAAAATGGCTGTCTGAGGAGACCTTACAAAAAGCTGTGAAAAGAATAGGAGTGAAAAGCAAAGGAGAAAAGGAAAGATATAAGCGTCTGAATGTAGAGTTCCAAAGAATAGCAAGAAGAGATAAGAAAGCCTTCCTCAGCAATCAATGCAAAGAAATAGATGAAAAGAACAGAATAGGAAAGGCTAAAGATCTCTTCAAGAAAATTAGAGATACCACGGGGACATTTCATGCAAAGATGGGCTCAATAAAGGACAGAAATGGTATGGACCTAACAGAAGCACAAGATATTAAGAGGAGATGGCAAGAATACACAGAAGAACTGTGCAAAAAAGACCTTCACGAGCCAGATATTCACTATGGTGTGATTGCTCACCTAGAGCCAGACATCTTGGAATGTGAAATGAAGTGGGCCTTAGAAAGCATCAGTATGAACAAAGCTAGTGATGGAATTCCAGTTGAGCTATTTCAAATCCTGAAAGATGATGCTGTGAAAGTGCTGCACTCAATAAGCCAGCAAACTTGGAAAACTCAGCAGTGGCCACAGGACTGGAAAAGGTCACTTTTCATTCGAATCCCAAAGAAAGGCAATGCCAAAGAATGCTCATCTCATCTCACATGCTAGTAAAGTAATGCTCAAAATTCTCCAAGACAGGCTTCAGCAATACATGAACCGTGAACTCCCTGATGTTCAAGCTGGCTTTAGAAAAGGCAGAGGAACCAGAGATCAAATTGCCAGCATCCACTGGATCATCAAAATAGCAAGAGAGTTCCAGAAAAATGTCTGTTTCTGCTTTATTGACTATGCCAAAGCCTTTGACTGTGTGGATCACAATAAACTGGAAAATTCTTCAAGAGATTGGAATACCAGACCACCTGACCTGCCTCTTGAGAAAGCTGTATGCAGGTCAGGAAGCAGCAGTTAGAATTGGACATGGAACAACAGACTGGTTCCAAATAGGAAAAGGAGTCCGTCAAGGCTGTATATTGTCACCCTGCTTATTTAACTTCTATACAGAGTACATCATGAGAAACACTGGGCTGGAAGAAGCACAGCTGGAATCAAGATTGCCAGGAGAAATCTCAATAATCTCAGATATGCAGATGACACCACCCTTATGGCAGAGAGTGAAGAGCAACTAAAAATCCTCTTGATGAAAGTGAAAGAGGAGAGTGAAAAAGTTGGCTTGAAGATCCACATTCAGAAAATGAGGATCATGGCATCTTGTCCCATCACTTCATGGGAAATAGATGGGGAAACTCTGGAAACAATGTCAAACTTTACTTTTGGGGGGATCAAGAATCACTGCAGATGGTGACTGCAGTCATGAAATTAAAAGACATTTACTCCTTGGAAGGAAAGTTATGACCAACCTAGAGAGTATATTAAAAAACAGAGATAGTACTTTGCCAACAAAAGTGTGTCTATTCAAGGCTATGGTTTTTCCTGTGGTCATGTATGGATGTGAGAGCTGGACTGTGAAGAAGGCTGAGTGCCGAAGAATGATGCTTTTGAACTGTGGTGTTGGAGAAGAATCTTAAGAGTCCTTTGGACTGTAAGGAGATCCAACCAGTTCATCTTAAAGGAGATCAGCCCTGAATGTTCATTGGAAGGAATGATGGCAAAAGCTGAAACTCCAATACTTTGGCTACCTCATGCAAAAGGTTGACTCATTGGAAACATCTTTGATGCTGGGAGGAATTGGGGGCAGGATGAGAAGGCGAAAACAGAGGATGAGATGGCTGGATGGCATCACCGACTTAATGGATGAGAGTTTGAGAGAACTCCGGGAGTTGGTGATGGACAGGGAAGCCTGCATGCTGAGATTCATGGCGTCGCAAAGAGTAGGGCATGACTGAGTGACTGAACTAACAAAAGTCAGTTTGGGATTAATTGATTTGATCTCCTTGCTGTCCAAGGGACTCTCAGGAGTCTTCTCCAACACCATACTTTAAAAACATCAGTTCTTCAGGGCTCAGCTTTTCTTAGGGTCCAACTCTCACGTCCACACACGACTACTGGAAAAACCATAGCTTTGACTAGACAGAACTTTGTTGGCAAAGTAGTGTCTCTGCCCTCTTATACTGTCTATGTCACTCATAGCTTTTCTTCCAAGAAGCAAGTGTCTTTTAATTTCATGGCTGCAGTCACCATCTACAGTGATCTGGGGCCCAAGAAAATAAAGTCTGTCACTGTTTTCATTGTTTTATCATCTATTTGCCAGGAAATGGTGAAGTCAGATTCCATGAACTTCGCTTTTTGAAAGCTGAGTTTAAAGCCAGCTTTTCATTTTCCTCTTACACTTTCATCAAGAGGCTCTTTAGTTCTTCTTCGCATTCTGCCATAAGAGCAGTGTCATCTGCATATATGAGGTTATTGATATTTCTCCTGGCAATCTTGATTCTAGCTTGTGTTTCTTCCAGTCCAGCGTTTCTCATGCTGTATTCTGTATAGAAGTTAAATAAGCAGGGTGACAATATACAGCCTTGACACACTCCTTTTCCTATTTGGAACCAGTCTGTTGTTCCATGTCCAGTTCTAACTGTTGCTTCTTGACCTGCATACAGATTTCTCAAGAGGCAGGTTAGGTGGTCTGGTATTCCCATTTCCTGAAGAATTTTCCACAGTTTATTGTGATCCACACAGTCAAAGGCTTTGGCATAGTCAATAAAGCATAAATTGATATTTTCCTGGAACTCTCTTGCTTTTTCCAAGATCCAGCAGATGTTGGCAATTTGATCTGGTTCCTTTGCCTTTTCTTAAACCAGCTTGAACATCAGGGAGTTCACGGTTCATGTACTGCTGAAGCCTGGCTTGGAGAACTTTGAGCATTACTTTACTAGCCTGTGAGATGAGTGCAATTTGTGCGACTGTTTGAGCCTTCTTTGGCATTGCTTTCTTGGGATTGGAATGAAAAGTGACCTTTTCCAGTCCTGTGGCCTCTGCTGAGTTTTTCCAAATTTGCTGACATATTGATTCCAGCACTTTCACAGCATCATCTTTCAGGATTTGAAATAGCTCAACTGGAATTCCATCACCTCCACTAGCTTTGTTTGTAGTGATGCTTTCTAAGACCCACTTGACTTCACATTCCAAGATGTCTGGCTTTAGGTGAGTGATCACATCATCATGATTATCTGGCTCGTGAAGGTCTTTTTTGCACAGTTCTTCTGTGTATTCTTGCCACCTCCTCTTAATATCTTGTGCTTCTGTTAGGTCCATACCATTTCTGTCCTTTATTGAGCCCATCTTTGCATGAAATGTTCCCTTGGTATCTCTAATTTTCTTAAAGAGATCTCTTGTCTTTTCCATTCTATGTCTTTGCGTTGATCACTGAAGAAGGCTTTCTTATCTCTTCATGCTATTCTTTGGAACTCTGCATTTAGATGTTTATATCTTTTTTTTCTCCTTTGCTTTTCATAGTGTCCTCCAAGTCCACTATGTTGTCACAAATAGTAGGATTTCCTTCTTTTCTAAGGATGAATAATATTCTTTTGGATGTGTATAGAGTTTCTTTGTAGGTTACTCTGTTGATGGACACTTATATCATGTACATATATCAGATACATTCATATCTTAGTTATTGTGAATAATGTCACAATGAACATAGGAGCGCAGGTATCTTTTCGACAGTGGGATTTAAATTCCTTTATGTAAGTTTTATATGGAGGTATAATAGCTGGCTTATATGATAGTTTTAATGTTTACTATATTATGTTTATTCAGTTCAGTGGCTCAGTCATATCTGACTTTTTGTGACCCCATGGACTGCAGCATGCCAGGCTCTCCTATCCATCACCAACTCCCGGAGCTTACTCAAACTCATGTCCATCTAGTCGGTGATGCCATCCAACCATCTCATCCTGTCAACCCCTTCTCCTCCTACCCGCAATCTTTCCCAGCATCAGGGTCTTTTCCAGTGAGTCAGTTCTTTGCATCAGGTAGCCAAAGTATTTGAGCTTCAGCTTCAGCACCAGTCCTTCCAATGAGTATTCAGGACTGATTTCCTTTAGGACTGATGAGTTTGATCTCCTTGTAGTCCAGGGACTCTCAAGAGTCTTTTCCAACACCATAGTTCAAAAGTATAATAAGAAGCTTATTACTGTTTTCTATAATGCCTATATAAATTTACATGCCTGTCAACAATATTCCAGAGTTAATATTTCTCATATCCTCACCAACACTTACTATTTTTGTGTTTTGATTAACAGCTATCCTAAGAGGTATCAGGTAACATTTCATGTTGGCTTGTGTTTCCCTGAGGATTAGTTCTATTGAACACAATTTTGTACCTTTGGTTATTTGTGTCTCCATTTATTTTGTTTGTTTGTTTGTTTGTTTCTATGAGCTACTTATGTATTCTGGAGAGCAATTCCTTATTAGAAATAAAGGTTGTAAATATTTTGTTTCCATGTACCTGTTAGTCATTTGAATGTCTTCTTTGAGAAAAAAAAACCTGTTCCACTTGTCATGTTAAAATCAATTTGTGTGGGTTTTATTTATTTATATTTTTGCTATTGATTTCTATGAGTTCTTTATATTTTGCTCTTAACTCCTTATCAGATAAAAGGTTTCCAAATATTTTATCCTATTTTTCAGTTACCTTTTAATTATTATGATCTTTTATTTACTATGTGGAAGGCCTTTATTTTTAGATAGTCTCACTTGTTTGTTTTTCATTTTGTTCCTTCTGCTTTTGTGTTGTATCCAAAAAACATTATTGCCAATGTCAATCTGGAGGAAATTGTCTCTCACATTTTCTTCTAGGTGTTTTATGGCTTTCTCTCTTAAATTTAAGTCTTTAATCCACTTAGGGTTTTTGTGAGTAGAATAAAGATAATGCTCCATTATAATTTTCTTATACTTTAATAACCAGTTTTCCCAGTATCACTTATTAAGGAGATTGCTTTTTCTCCACTGAGTATTCTTGGTTCTCTTGTCAAATATAAGTTGACAATATATGTGTACATTTTTTTCTGGGCTCTGAATTATGTCTTAGTGATCTATGTGTCTGTTTGTATGCTGTTTTGATTGTCATAGTTTGAAACCAAGAAGTTTAGTGCCTTCAGCTTTGCTCTTCTTAATATTTCTTTGGATTTTCAAGGTCTTTT
>SJYC01057810.1:0-20735 GCA_006408675.1 Madoqua kirkii
CTTTGAAGTACCCCAAATTAGTAGATGTAATAGGAGCACATGATAGATTTAACAATAAGAATATAATCTATAAAAAGAAAAGAAGATAAACAAGAGCTTGAGAAATGTCCATTGTTGGAGAAAAGAAGGGAGGGAAATGGCCAGGAAGAGAATCACAGACTAGTGTGTTCTTGAGGAGTAGTACAAGAGGAGCTAAAAAGCCTCTTGATGAAGGTGAAAGAGAGTGGGAAAAGTGGCTTAAAACTCAACATCCAAAAAACTAAAATTATGGCATCTGATTCCATCACTTCATGGCAAATGGATGGGGAAATAATGCAAACAGTGACAGACTTTATTTTCTTGGGCTCCAACTTTACTGTAGCTGGTTACAACAGCCATGAAATTAAAAGATGATTGCTCCTTGGTAGAAAAGCCATGATATTTAAAAACAGGGACATTACTTTGCTGATAAAGGTCCATGTAGTCAAAGCTATGGATTTTACAGTAGTCACGTATGGATGGGAGAGTTGGACCATGAAGAAGGCTGAGCACTGAAGAACTGATGCTCTTGAACTGTGGATTTGGAGAAGACTCTTGAGAGTCTCTTGGACTGCAAGGAAATCAAACCAGTCAATCCTAAAGGAAATCAACCCTGAATATACATTGGAAGGACTCATCATGAAGCTGAAACTCCAATACATCAGCCACCTGATGCAGAGAGCTGACTCATTAGAAAATACATTGATGCTGGGAAAGATTGAAGGCAGGAGGATAAGGGGACAACAGAGGATGAGATGGCTGGATGGCATTATGAATTCAATGCACATGAGCTTGAGCAAGCTCTGGGAGATGGTGAATGACAGGGAAGTCTGGAGTGCTGCAGTCTATGGTATTGCAAAGAATCGGACACTGACTGAGGGACTAAACAGCAAACAAGGCATTAGAAATTTTCAGAAAGGAGAGGATGTTGAGAAACAAGAGAAAGTACTTTAGTAATGAAATGAAATGGAATGAGATGTTTTTATACTCTTTTTGGTCTTATGAATGTATCTGTTTGTATGTGTGTATATATATATATGCATATGTATATATGAAAATGTATATATGCATAAATGTATATATGCATATGTTTGTACATACATATATATGACCATGTGGCATGACTTGAAGGCATGTTAGTTCCCCAATCAGGGATCAAACCTGACCCCACAGCAGTGAAAGTGTGGAATCCACACCAATGGACTGCCATGAAAATTCCTTAGTTCTCTTTATATTTACCTTACTTGAATTTGTTGATCTTTTGGGATGTGTACTTTGTTTTTCCAACAAATTTTGGGAAAATTTCAGCCATATTTCTTCAACTTTTTCTTCAGCTTTATCTATTTTCTCTCCTCTGATACTCTCAACAGTCTTATTTTGGTATGTATAACGGTGTCTTACATTTCTCTGAGAGTTTCTACATATATCTTCATTTGTTTTTCTCTGTAATTGTTGGTGTTCATAATCTCTATCAGTCTAACTCCAGGTTCACTAATTATTCAACCAGTTCATCTCTATTGTTTAGCATGTCTAAATGATTTTTAATTTAATTTTCAGTTCTTATAATTTTCAAGTCCAGTATTTCCATTTGTTCCTTTTTTGTTATTGCATTTTTTATTGATATTCTGTAGTTTATCAAAATTGTCATGGTATCTTACTTTACTTCCTTAATCATGTTTTTGTTTAGCTTTTTAAAGTTGAGTATATTTATAATAGATACTTGGAAGTTTTCGACTTTAAAATATAGTCATACTCATGGATAGTTTTCATGTTTACCTTATTTGTTTTTCTGATAATGGGCATTATCTTCCTATTTCTTTCCATGTCTCTTATTGTTGTTGTTGTTGATGATGACAACTGAATATTTTAGATAATTTATCTTAGAAACTCTGGTTTTTGGCCCTCCTTCTTCAAACACACACACACCCTTCACCTTTTTTCTGTTATTTACTTTTATATCTGGTTAGTGGCTGATGATTATTTTATCAAATTATAGCTCCCTCCTAAAGTGTTAGGTTTCTGATGTTATTCTTCAGGGACACAGCTTGGCAAAGCTCATGATCACCTCGGACGAAAGTGGTTTTAATAAGATAGATTCACTTTGAATGTCTTTTTCTTAGCCATATACACCTACTAACTTGATGATTGCTTTATTTTTTCAACTTTGTCTTGTAATATAATTTGCTCCATAAAAGAATAAAACAAAATTCTGCCCCCTTTGGAGGAATAGATCCTGAGATCAGTGTTTGAGATTTATTCTGACCCAGGGAGGACTCCACCTGCCTGTCTCTTTCCCTTGTATAGATAGCTCCTTGGATGAGGCCGAGACACTGGGGTAGAGCAGACATCTGGGTACATTGACCAACAATATGACTGAACCTCCCAGCAGTCTTTTATCAGTTCAGAGTCTCCTCTGTGCTCTCATAGATCTGTGAAAAATTTAATCTGTGTTATATCATAATTGTCTGTGTCTACACAAGGAGAATGTGAGTTTCTTGAGAGTAAAATCTATATATTTTGTGTTTTTGTTTTCAGCATGGTACAGTACATTCTTGAACACTTAATTCTAAATATCTAGAGAAAAAAAATGTCCACTTTTTGCATTAGGTGAAGAACAGAAGCCACTTATCTTCTGTTTTCTACCTTTACTGATTCCTATTTTAATACTTTATTGACAGGAGTATATATCTAACAGTTTCCCATTAGGACTTTCCTAGTAAGAAAAATTTGAAATGTCTAATTAGAAACAGGGCCAAAAAGTCTTTTAATCTTAACCCATCTCTTAGATTGTTGAAGGAACATATAGTCTAAAGGGGAAAAGGCGAGTTTCACATGTATTCTGAAGTATGGAGTTACAGTTATTCATTTAATTGCCATATGCTCATACTCTGTTTGAGGATTCTGCAGTCTATCTACTTATTGCACTATTAGTGAACATTTGAGTAATTCTTAGCTTTGAACTATTGCAAATATTCCTTCTATGAACACTATAATACATATCTCATGATACATTTGTCCATACAATTACCATACAGTTACCTAGAAGGTATACCTAAGAGTAGAAAACTGGGCCATGAGGTAGAGTATCTACAAAATAAGTGTATAATAGCATAGTGCCTTCTAAAGTACCTGGATCAGTAGCCCTTGTCACCAGAACCATAAAATAGTTCTTGTTAGTCCACAGCTTCATTCACTTGTGAATCCATTTTTGAAATTCAAAACAAATAAGAGGCTGTGTTGTGGTATTTCATTGGGATTTTAATGTGCATTATTATCCTTGCTAATGAGATTAAACACATTTTCACAGGTTTATTGGACATTGCAGTATTTTCTTTTATGAAGGATCTAAGTCTTGACCATTTTTACTACTGACTGGATTGTCGATTGTTTTATTTTTGCTAGTGATTTTTGTATACACTATGTAAGAGCGTTTTGCCAATAATACATGAGGCATCCATTTTCTCTCATTCTATGAATTTATTTATTTACTTGTCATATTGTAAAATAAAACATCGATACAGAACATCAAACAAATCCATAACTTAGTGAATTTCTGTGAGGCAAACATCTCTATAAATACAACTCAGAACAAGAAGAGAAACTTTTCTAGCCAGGAATCCCTCCAGGTATCCCTCTGTATCACAGTCCCCCATCTTCCAAAAGTAACCACTACTCCCATTTTACTTTAATTAGTTTCTTAAATTCCTTTTTAGTTTTATAAGTGTTACCTATCTTTTGCTGAATGATGGTTTTTAGATAAACAGAATTTCTCAAGTTCAATGTAATTTCTTTCATTTCCAAATAAGAGTCTTTTGTTCAGTTTAAGCAACCTTTTCTTAATTTAATGTTATTGTGAAGGTATACATCATCCTTAAAGAAATTCATTGTTTGCACTTGAAATTTAGGTTTTGATACTCAGAAATGATTTTTTGCTGTGTATGTATAGGCTTTCTTGTTTTGTATATGAATATTCTATTTTCCTAGAATACGATTTTGAAATGTTGCTGTTTTCTCATTGCTATACAGTTATATTTGGTTCAAGCAAGTTTTCAGGTGTGCATGTGAGTTTAGCAGCTCTTTCTTTCTGTCTTTTGCTTTGTTTGTCATCTGGGTCAGTAGTTGTATAATTCTTGCTGTTCAGGCTGATTAAGTCATGCCTGACTCTTTGCAACCTTGTGGACTACAACATGCCAGGCTCCTCTCACCTCTACTATTATGCAGAGTTTGTTCAAAGTTAAATCCATTCAGTCGATGATGCTTTCTAACCATCTCATCCTCTGCTGCCTCCTTCTCCTTTGCCTTCCTTTTCCCCAGGATTAAGATCCTTTCTAGTGAATGGGCTGGCTCTTCACATCAGGTGGCCAAAGTATTGAACCTTCAGCTTCAGCATCAGTACTTCCAATGAATATTCAGATTTGATTTCCCTTAGAATTGATTGGTTTGATCTCCTTACAGTCCAAGGGAGTCTCAAGAGTCTTCTCTAGCATCGCAATTCAAAAACATTAGTTCTTTGGTGCTCAGCCTTCTTTATGATTCAACTCTTACCTCTATTAATGCTTACTGAAAAAACCATAGCTTTGACTATAATGGATCTTTGCCAGCACAATGATATCTCTACTTTTTAATAAGCTATCTAGATTTGTCATCTCTTTCTTTTCAAGGAGCAAGTGTCTTTCAATTTCATTGCTGCAGTCATCATCTGCAGTGATTTTGGAGCCCAGGAAAATAATATCTGTCACTGCTTTCACCTTTTCCTCATCTATTTGCCATGAAGTAACGGGACAAGATGCCATGATTTTAGCTTTTTTAATGTTGAGTTTCAAGCCAGCTTTTTCATTATCCTCTTTCACCTCATCAAGAGGCTCTTTAGCTCCTTTTCACTTTATGCACTTAGGATGGTATAATCTGCATATGTGAGGTGGGTGATATTTCTCCTGGCAATCTTAAATCCAGCTTGTGATTCACCCAGCATGGTATTTCACATGATGTAATCTGCATATAAGTTAAGTAAGCAGTGACAATACATAGTTTTGTTGTATTTCTTCTTCAAGTGTTGAACCAGTCAGTTGTTCCATGTCTATTTCTAACTATTGCTTCTTGACCTGCATACAGGTTTCTCAGGAGACAGGTACGATAGTCTGGTACTCCCATCTCTAAAGAATTTTCCAAAGTTTGTGATCCACACAGTCAAAGGCTTTAGCATAGTCAATGAAATAGAAGCAGGTTTTTTTTTTTTTTTTTTCCTTTCTGGGATTCCCTTGATTTTTCTATGATCCAATGGATGTTGGTGATTTGATCTTAATTTCCCTGCCTCTTTGAAACTCAACTTGAACATCTGGAAGTTCTTGATTCACATATTGTTGAGCCTAGCTTGAAGAATTTAAGGCAGAACCTTGCTAGCATGTGAAATGAGTGCAATTATATGATAGTTTGAGCATTATTTGGCATTGCCTTTCTTTGGGATTGGAATGAAATTTGACCTTTTCCAGTCCTGTGGCCACTGCTGAGTTTTCCAAATTTGCTGGCAAATTGAGTGTGGTGCTTTCACAGCATCATCTTTGAGGATTTGAAATAGTTTGGCTGGAATTCCATCATATTCATTAGCTTTATTTGTAGCAATGCTTCTTAAGGGCCACTTGACTTCATACTCCAGGATGTCTAGCTCTAGGAGAATGACCACACCATAATAGCTATCCAAGTCATTAAGACCTCTTTTGTATAGGTCTTCTGTGTTTACTTGCTACCTCTTCTTAATCTCTTCTGCTTGTTAGGTTCTTGCAGTTTCTGTCCTTTATTGTGCACATATTTGCATGAAACATTTTCTTGGTATCTCTAATTTTCTTGAAGAGATCTCTAGTATTTTCATTCTACTGTTACCCTCTATTTCTTTTCATTGTTCAATTAAGAAGGCTTTCTTATCTCTCTTTGCTATTCTTAGGAAATATGCATTCAGTTGGGTGCATCTGTCCCTTTCTCCTTTGCCTTTTGCTTCTTTTCTTTTCTCAGCTATGTTAGCCCTCCTCAGACAACCACTTTGCCTTCTTGCATTTCTTTATCTTGGTGATAGTTTTGAGCACCATCTCCTATACAGTGTTACAAACCTCTGCCTATAGTTCTTCAGGCACTCTGGCTGCCAAATCTAACCCCTTGAATTCATTGTCACCTCCAAATCATAAGGGATTTGATTTAGGTCATACCTAAATGATCTAGTGATTTTCCCTACTTTCTTCAATTTCAGCCTGAATGTTTCAATAATGAGCTGATTATCTGAGCCACAGTCAGCTTCAGGTCTTGTTTTTGTTGACTGTATAGGGCTTCTCTATCTTGTTACAAAGAATATAATCAATCTGATTTTAGTATTGGCCATCTGGTAATGTCCATGTGTACAGTCCTCTCTTGGGTTGTTTGCAAAGGGTGTATGCTATGACCCTTGTGTTCTCTTGACAGAACTATTAGACTTTGCCCTATTTCATTTTTTACTCCAAGGCCAAACTTGCCAGTTTATCTCTTGACTTCTTACATAATTAGTTGTAAAATTCATCTTGATATTTAGTAAAATAATTCATGTTAATTTGTTTTTCATGAATGTCTTGGCTATTTCAAATCCATATAAATTTCAATTTATTAATACTTCATAGTTTTCACATACAAAAAAGGAAACTATTGGAGTCACCATTGGGATATTTTTGGAACATACATCTGTATGGAGAGAACTGATATCTGTATATCTTTGAGTCTTCTAACCCATGATATTACATATGTCATAATTTCCATAGTCTTTTAAAGTATATTTTAATAATGCTTTAAAGTTTTCTCTATTTAGGTCTTTTATTTCTAGGGTTTTGATATTTTTGAAGCTTCAATATATGGCACATTTTAAAAACTCATAGTCTCGCATTTGCTAATTAAATGGAATGCAATTAATTTATTCATACTTATGTATACTGCAATATGCTGATGATGAATTCTATGAATTTATAAGTAGTTATTTTGGATATTCTATTTACCATGAATTTCATGAGAAATGATCATTTGCCTTCCTTGATAATCCTGGTGCCTTTTATTTCTTTTGCTTCCTTACTGCACTGACTATCTAGAATTATATAAAATAGAGTTGATGATAGACACCTTTCTTGTCTTGTTCCTGACTTAACTTGGACAGACTTGAATGTTTCACCATTAGATAATAAGCTTGGCAACCTTTATTAATTTGAGGAACTTCCTTTTAAATATTATACTATAACACATTTGATTAACCAAATGACTATTATTTTCATCAAAAAAGTTTTTTCATTAATCAGCAATCACAAGAATAATATTCTTTCTTTTGATTATGTAGTAAATTACATGGCATTACTTCCAAATATGTCATCCTTGTACTTCTGAACTAAATCCAATTGAGTATACAAACAATGTTTGTCTGTATTTTGCCTAAGTGTTTTGCATCTATGTCCCTGAGACATTTTAAAATATCAGAATTACACTGGCACCTTAAAATAATTTGGAGTGTGTTTACTCTTTTTTATTCCATGAAAGATTTTGTGGAAATTTGACATGATTCCCAATGTAAAAGTTTGACAGAATCTACTAGTGATGCTAAAGGACCTAGATATTCTTTAATGAGAACTATATTAATTAAGAACTTCCCAGGTGGTATTAGTGGTAAAGAATCTGCCTGTAAATGCAGGAGATGGACATTTCTCATGTCAGTTTTAGTATGTATTTTATAGACATCTTCTGACTTTATGTAAATTCTTAAATTTATTTTAAGAATGTCATTCACAAAAGCATCTCATTTCAATGTCTATATGTCCTGAGAAACATTAAGGTTTGTATTCCCATAGTTATTTATTTGTGTCTTCTCTCTTTAACTTCATTAGTCTCACCAAAAAATAACATAATTTATTAAGATTTTCAACATTACAACCTTTGGATTCTTTGAGCCTTTACTGAGTACTATTATTTAATTTCTGTTCATATTTTTACTTCTCTTCCTCATAATCTTTTTGTGCATAGAATTGTTTTCTATATTGCTTATCATGTAAATTTGCATGGCATTTCCACTGAATGTTTCAAATATGTGTTTTTGAAGGCTATGTATTTTCATCCAAACAGTCCTTTCAGTTCAGATCAGTTTTTCTTCTATCCATGAAATTTCTTATTCAATTCATTGTGTATGGGTTTGGGTGGACTCCAGGAGTTGGTGATGGACAGGGAGGCCTGGCATGCTCTGGGTCATGAAGTCGCAAAGAATCAGACACGACTGAGCAACTGAACTGAAATAAACTTTGACTACTAAAGATAAAAGTATTTCTAACTTCCACTTCCTCCCAGTTAATACTTATTCCTTGCTTAAAATTGCACATTAGATATATAACCAGAAATCCCTACCACAATCACCATGTCAGATATACACAGGATAATTAATATAAATTCAAGTCCTGGAACTTGAGTCTAGCCTTACTATCATAGATACTACTCTCACCATGAGCAGGTAGGTTGCTAGCATTTATGTACAAGATTTTACAGCATCTCTAAATTGAACAACCAGTCCTGAGGGGTGGGAAAAAAAAGTAGAAAAAACATACATTACTGAGCTACTGACGACAGATGTAGAGGCTAAATATTCTGCCTGTATATGTGTCCCAAAAATTGTCCCTGGGAAGAAAATAGAGTTGTGGCAAGAGGTAACCTTAATCAGGGTAAGTACCTAATAATTTTCATCCATTTCTTACTTACCTTTATAACAACCCCATAACTAATGGAATTCAGAAATTATTACAACACTGTGCATACACTTTATATATACAAACTACAAGTACAGTAGTTATATCCTTCATGAGCAGACACATTAGCAGCAGAACTGAGGAAAAGATTCAAAAATCCTCAAGGCTTATAGAAATTCACAGAAAGATCATTTACTATATAACTGTGATACATAACTCCCACAGTATTTCTTATTTTCTTCTGGATAATACAAAGATTTGATATTGTTTTTATCTAGTTTCCTTCATTAGACACTGTATATCTGCCAGAATTAATCCAAAGCAACTTTTATTGCTGTATCCAGCAACAACATGACATGATCTTTTTTTAAAACATTTGTTATTTATTACTTTCACCTTACAGAAAAAAGAGGTTATTTCTAGACCTGAATATGAATTTCCCCAGGAAAAGAACATGTAGGCTCTACTGTCCTACTTATTTAAATCAATATTCCAAAATATCTTGTATATACATTTAGAAGCTAGCATCTGAGAATCATTGAAGGAAAATGCCATGAATAGTGTTATCAAAAACCTTTCATAGTTGATATGGCATGGGAATAAAAAACATAGATTACCAATCCAGATATGCATGGATATAAGTTTTTAATTACTCTACAGTGTATCTTCTATTAGAAATGGTTTATCTTGTGGAAGGTTCAAACCAGTGTCTCACAACTTTACCTAGAAAAATTATGTTGCCTTTGTATCTTTAGATATTTTATACCATCTATTAGTGTAGTGATCATAGGTGTTGGCTTTGTCAATCTTGCTTTTCCTACTTTATCTAAAGTCAGAATACCTAGTGATTGACTGGCAGAATCCTAAAATCTTCAGGGAGAGATAGCAGAAGTCATTGGACAACTTCCTTAGCAAGCTAAGCAAATGTTTGTCAAAGCTTACGTCCCAGACTCAGTCACTTGTTTCCCATATGTCAGCCTCTGGAAAAAACAGATGGTACAGGCTTCTCTACATGCCACAGGGCAAATGCGTCTGTTACATACCGGGACATACAATTATGCTGCAATAATCCAAGATTGTTTATTCAAGGAACTGGACTTTCCTTAAAGAAGGTCTCAGAGTGCACTAAGGAAGAAGTACGTGGGGGTGTGGAGACATCTGTCCACCAAAGTTAGACCCGTGATGGCCAGATTACCTGTGAGGGTGAGAAGGTAAAGGCAAAAGAAATTCACAAAGAGTAATGTCTGTGCATGTGGGTAAACAGAAAAGCCAATAAGAATGAACTCTTTCAGGATTGTCTGGCTGATCTTCATGGTTTGGACATCTGAAATTCTAAAGAAGTGAAGTGAAGTCGCTCAGTCATGTCTGACTCTTTGCCACCCCATGGACAGTGGCCAACCAGGCTCCTCTGTCCATGGGATTTTCCAGGCAAGAATACTGGAGTGGGCTGCCATTTCCTTCTCCAAGGGATCTTCCCGACCCAGGGATCGAACCTGGGTCTCCTGCATTGTAGGCAAACACTTTACCATCTGAGCCACCAGGGGAGTCTAAAGAAATAACCAATAATTACTCAGTTTTCCATTATTCTTTGAAATTTTTTGTGTGTTTAAATCAAACGATAAAAATTACAGTTACAAGTTTATATTAAGTTTAGGAAAACACCATATGTTTGGAAGTGATTTGTTTTCCCGATTTTTCTTTCATCTGCATTTCTTTATTGAGCTAACAATTACTGAACACACTTGACTTTTTTTGACCTATTTTTTAAATGACTTTATTGGCTGCTAATTGGAAAAGAAAATAATTTAAGAATACACTCTAATTCATGCACAGACGAAGTGAATAGAAGTTCATAAGCTTTTAAGTTCTATTTCCAAATACAGTATTGTAAAAGTAAAATAAAGTAAAATTTAAAAAAATTAAATTTAATTTAAAAAGGAGTTCATAAAGTAACTTAGATTTGGATCACATTCTAAACCCTGAAAGACTAAAAGTTTTTAATAGACAAAATAGACAAAGTCTGAACCTGCAATATGTGTATGGTAGTTCAGATGACAAGACACATTTTGCCCATGTCTTCAAAGTCAAGACTGGCATGCAAAGAGATAAATGCTGGGGATTCTGTATATCCCTTGATAATTATACATCTGATCTAATCTCATTCTCCTTGAAATTCAGCAACATGTTGTTTTTTATTATCTTTAAAATGTTCTATCATGTTTGTATGACACTGAGCTATGGTTTTTCCTTAACCATATGTCAGCATTTGGATCACATTCTAAACCCTGAAAGACTAAAAGTTTTTAATAGACAAAATAGACAAAGTCTGAACCTGCAATATGTGTATGGTAGTTCAGATGACAAGACACATTTTGCCCATGTCTTCAAAGTCAAGACTGGCATGCAAAGAGATAAATGCTGGGGATTCTGTATATCCCTTGATAATTATACATCTGATCTAATCTCATTCTCCTTGAAATTCAGCAACATGTTGTTTTTTATTATCTTTAAAATGTTCTATCATGTTTGTATGACACTGAGCTATGGTTTTTCCTTAACCATATGTCAGCATCTTAATAGATCATGTATAGAGACTACATTTTGCCAAATTTGTTCATATCTTTACTGAGTTTACTCTTCACATCATATAGAAGAAATACCTAGGATAACTATGAGATGTTGTAATTATTTTATTTATGTTAGAAATAAGAGTACTGTATCCATGAGGTGTCATATTGTAACAGGAATCCAGTTGCTTAAATTTAGTCATATATTCTTTTCATTTATCAATGCTTTTTTTTTTTATGGAAGAGACTATGACTCATATAAAGTTCTATAGTTCTCAGGGTGATAATATGAAATAGTTCAAGAGGATAATGGTTTCCAGTAAATCTTCCATGTACCCATGGAAGTTAATTATTTTTTTAAAGTATTGAATCTATAAACCATTTTTATTGTACTTTGTTATTCAGCAGCATATAAAATGACCTTGGGCATGGTAATGAACAGAATTTTCATTGTTCCTTAGACTTAGTTCAGACTAAGATTAAGAAACAGTTAGAACTGGACATGGAACGATCACACTGGTTCCAAATAGAAAATGGAGTATGTCAAGGCTGTATACTGTCACTCTGCTTATTTAACTTATGAGAACTGCTGGGCTGGAAAAAATACAAGCTGAAATCATGATTGTCAGGAGAAATATCAATACCTCAGATATGCAGATGATATCAACCTTATGGCAGAAAGTGAAGAGGAACTAAAAAGCCTCTTGATGAAACTGAAAGAGGAAAGCGAAAAAGTTGGCTTAAAGCTCAACATTCAGAAAACAAAGGTCATGGCATCTGGTCCCATCACTTCATGGGAAATAGATGGGAAAACAGTGGAAACAGTGTCAGACTTTATTTTTTTGAGTTCCAAAATCACTGCAGATGATGACTGCAGCCGTGAAATTAGAAGATGCTTACTTCTTGGAAGAAAAGTTATGACCAACCTTGATAGAATATTCAAAAGCAGAGACATTACTTTGCCGACTAAGGTCCGGCTAGTCAAGCCTATGGTTTTTCCTGTAGTCATGTATGAATGCGAAAGTTGGACTGTGAAGAAGGCTGAGCACTGAAGAATTGATGTTTTTGAACTGTGGTTTTGGAGAAGACTCTTGAGAGTCCCTTGGACTGCAAGGAGATCCCACCAGTCCATTCTGAAGATCAGCCCTGGGATTTCTTTGGAAGGAATGATACTGAGGCTGAAACTCCAGTACTTTGGCCACCTCATGCGAAGAGCTAACTCACTGGAAAAAAACTCTGATGCTGGGCGGGATTGGAGGCAGGAAGAGAAGGGGACGACAGAGGATGAGATGGCTGGATGGCATCACAGACTCGATGGACGTGGGTCTGAGTGGACTCTGGGAAATGGTGATGGACAGGGAGGCCTGGCATGCTGCGATTCATGAGATTGCAAAGTGTCGGACACAACTGAGTGACTGAACTGAACTGAACTGTTCACTGGAAGGATTCATGCTGAAGCTGAAACTCCAATACTTTGGCCACCTCGTGCGAGTAGTTGACTCATTTGAAAAGACCTGACGCTGGGAGGGATTAGGGGCAGAAGGAGAAGGGGATGACAGAGGATGAGATGGCTGAATGGCATCACCAACTCAAAGTACATGAGTTTGAGTAAATTCCAGCAATTTTTGATGGACAGGGAGTCCTGGCATGCTGTGATTTATGAGGTTGCAAAGAGTTGGATACGACTCAGCGACTGAAATGAACCGAAAATTAAGCATTCTCTGGGTATAATCAGTCTGGTCAATGAGAGAGAGACAGCAGGTAAGTGGTGTAAATTAGAAATATTTCGAGGCCAATTATACAGACTGAAGTAAGCCAGAAAGAAAAACACCAATGCAACATACTAACACATATATATGGAATTTAAAAAGATGGTAACGATAACCCTGTATGTGAGACAGCAAAAGAGACACAGATGTATAGAACAGACTTTTGGATTCTGTGGGAGAGGGAGAGGGTGGAATGATTTGGGAGAATGACATTGAAACATGTATAATATCATGTAAGAAACAAATCGCCAGTCTAGGTTCGATGCAGGATACAGGATGCTTGGGGCTGTTTCACTGGGATGACCCAGAGAGATGGTAAGAGGAGGGAGTTGGGAGGGGGGTTCAGGATTGGGAACTCATGTACACCTGTGGTGGATTCAATACAGTATTGTAAAGTAAAGTAAAATTTAAAAAATATAAAAATAAAAATTATGGATGAGGTTCAATATCTTCTCATAGGTTTATATGATTAGTGTTTTATTTTCTAAGGCCAGCCACTTTGAGTTCTTTTCTATTGAGTTTTTATTTGTGTTTTATGAGCCTTCAAATTATGAATTTCAAATATATATATTAATAAATTAGTCCTTTAAAAAAAATTTCCAAGAATTAATCAACCTCAGACTCTGCCTTATAGGTCAGAAATCTGATGGATTCTCTTGTCCTCTCAGACCTGACAAAACCTTTATTCTTTCAGAGTTATACATGAATCACCAGACCTAATCTTGTCTATGAACCTTTTCATCTTTCCTGTTCTCCCAGCTCACTGCATCCACACTTTCTTATTTGTGAGCAATTTTACCCCAAATAGAAGATTAGGGTATTTTTCTGCCTTTCTGTCTAAAGATATATTATGAGGGACAGTGGCCAAATGATCTTTGGGCTTTCTCATGAGGTTTTAGGCAAGCTTCCTTAATACTCAAACTCAACATGTGTCTTCTAGTGATCCAGTCCCAACTTGCAGGTAATTTTGGCACTTTCCCCTATAAACAGCTTCATGAAGGAGTCTGAACTGTTTCAGAAGACTTCCTCTCCCAGTCAGAACACACTGAGTCCCAATATGCCCCTATGGTTATCAAGTCATTGTGAAAAATGTAGAGAGCAATTATTAAGATGGTTAATAGTAAATATATAATTAGGAAATTATATGGATTGTGAAACTAAAGGATTAATAAGTTTCCAAAGGTGAAATATATATATTATATTTATTACATACATGTGTTGTTATTTATTAATATATGTTGATTACTTATTAATATTTATAAATTATTTGTAGTTAATGTATTTTGTATGCATGCATGTGTGCTAAGTCAATTCAGTTGTGTCTGATTCTTTGCACCCTATAGTTCCTCTGTCTATGGGATCCTCCCGGCAAGAATACTGGATTGGGCAGCCATGCCATCCTCCAGGGAATCTTCTTAACCCAGTGATCAAACTTACATCTCTTGTGTCTCTTGCATTGGCAGGAGGATTGTTTACCACTAGCACCACCCAGGAAGCCCACATATTTTGCATATATATGTATATATATATTCAAAGCAATACCTGATATCTCAGCTGAAAAAAAATAATCAAAGCTTTTTCTAGTACATAATGTGAAAAACAGCAAGATTTCATACATTAGGCCATATTTCCTTCAAAATTGCCCAGAAAGTTAATTTTCCAAGCCATAGTACAATTCAGAAGCATTTAAAAAATGTTATTAGTCAGCAATTCAAATTCCAAGGCAAGCTTTTTATTTTTTTGCCATAATTCTGTGCAAAACACTTACTTGATTTTTTTGCAGCAGTACAGTCTGAATGTCAGACCACTCCCCCTTCTGGTTTTTTTGTATATGTATATTTGGAGGTGGTGGTGAGAACACTATACTCTCCCTACCCTCAGTTATCTCTCAAGTTGTCTCTAAATTAACATCTCATATTTAATCTGCAATATGGATTTACTGACAAAAGTAATATATACCCTTTCAAAAGTCAAAAGAAATGGTAATTTGGAGAAAATGTAGTGATTATTAATCATGAAGAAAGAGTCTAATTATCAACAGCAGTTTCCTACCTTCTGTATTTTACCAGGGCTCCAAAGCCAATATAATTCTACATGTATATTCTTCCAAGATAGCCTTCATATTGTTGGAAGCATGCTTTATTCTTTGGTCAAAGAGGCAAAGATCAACTTAGCATTAGAAAGCACTGGCCAAAGACACTAGATTCTTAACTTTGTCACTGCTACTTTAATAATCCTGTGACAATACCTGTGCCTTTTGCATCCAAGTTTCCCCACCTGGGAAGTGAGGAAAATAATCCTGATTTCATACATTTCAAATATCTGAGGCTCTAGAGTTTTTTGACATGAGATGTGCAGCTAGGCCACTTGTACTATTAAACAAACACCAACACTCACTAGACAGCAAAGTTTAGAGCCTTTTCTTCTATCCCTTTAGATATCTTGACTGATATTAATAATTATGAGGGCTTGAAGTTCCTCAGCTCTTGAGGTTTAATTCTGTTTAGGAGATCCTGAGAGATTTTCTCTTCTTTCATCAGAGGGAAAAATATAACTTTCTCTCTCAACTTTGCAATTCTCATTAGTTGCAGAGCTTTGTGTAACATGTGACTCGTAAAACTTCTGGGAATCTCTGGGTGTTTAAAACTTGCTAAGTTCATATTCTGCTCATAACCAAGGCTTCCTGCTACTTCTTAAGTCTTATTTTAGTAGGAAGTAGAGTGAATTCCACTCTTTCACTCATCATAAACACTTTGCCTTTAATCATGAAATCTTTCCCTGTGTATTATTGAAGGGCTTACATTGTTTAAAGACTGCACTATGGGAGAACTCAGAAAACTATAATGAATGATTTCTTTTTGCAGGGATTTCTACTTCAGTGGAAGATATTTTGGTCTGCTGGTCTGTGCACAAGAAAGCTAATTTACTGACACTAGGTTGTGATAAAGAAAAGTGCAGCATTTACCTCAAAGCTGAGCAACGAATGACATGGACTGCAATGCTGAAAAATCTGATATCCCTGATAGAATCAAGGAAGAGTTTTAAAAGGCAAGTTGAGGGAAAGAGCTACAAGTTGTGTGATGGATTCATTCACCATTCTCTGACTGGAGTGATGTCACAGGTGTTAGCAACATCAGTCCTCAGGCTCCAGCCAGTGTGGGGCTGAATGTGCATGATCATCATGCAATTAGCTTCTTCTACTTGGTGGGGGTTTTAGTATCTCAAAACAACTCAGAAATATGTGTCAGTTACTCTTATCTAATTCCGTCATGAAAGAGCTAAAGATTCTGTGACTCTGACACGTTAATAATGTACTTATTTATTTAAATTGTCACCAGTTCTTCCAGCCCAGTTGCTAATCTTTTTGTTTCTGTATGTTCACATTCTTCCAGTCATTAACACTTGAGTCAACCTTTTGTAATCCAGAATAGGCTAATCAACTAATGTTTTTCTCAAAAAAAAAAAAAAGAAGAAGAAGAAGAAGAAGAAGCAGGCAGAAGACATTGAGAGGATGGTCTTTCCTTTAGGATATAGAGTCTTGTTTGGTTACAACTCTCTTTTTTCATATTCCTGAGTCATAAGAGGAAACAAATGCAGGATAAAAAAGGAAATAAAGTTATGGATAGAAAGGTTAATCATAAACTTTGCAACAGAACTTGGTTTTAGGGACACATGATTACAGAATAATGATAGTGCCAGAGTAAAATGGATCATATCAGGACTCAAGTAAAGTAAGAGAAAATGGACCAGAATGGTCAGAGCAGGCGTCATGGAGAAATGTTGTGAAGATTTCTAAAATAAGAGCTGGTGTATTCTAGTTCACAGTTAGGAAAAACTATTTTGTTGTAGCCCAATACTTCCAGTGATGTATTGACTGTGTAAAATTGGTTAAACATATTTTTAAAATATTGTATCTAGGTAGATAGATATAATGACATTGAAATTTTTAAACATTTAAACAATATATATATGGATCTGTAATAAACACTTAGCAAGATGCTAAACATTATGAGTCATTAGGAAATACAAATTATGAGTTTTTTGACATGAGATGTGCAGCTAGGCCACTTGTACTATTAAACAAACACCAACACTCACTAGACAGCAAAGTTTAGAGCTTTTTCTTCTATCCCTTTAGATATCTTGACTGATATTAATAATTATGAGGGCTTGAAGTTCCTCAGCTCTTGAGGTTTAATTCTGTTTAGGAGATCCTGAGAGATTTTCTCTTCTTTCATCAGAGGGAAAAATATAACTTTCTCTCTCAACTTTGCAATTCTCATTAGTTGCAGAGCTTTGTGTAACATGTGACTCGTAAAACTTCTGGGAATCTCTGGGTGTTTAAAACTTGCTAAGTTCATATTCTGCTCATAACCAAGGCTTCCTGCTACTTCTTAAGTCTTATTTTAGTAGGAAGTAGAGTGAATTCCACTCTTTCACTCATCATAAACACTTTGCCTTTAATCATGAAATCTTTCCCTGTGTATTATTGAAGGGCTTACATTGTTTAAAGACTGCACTATGGGAGAACTCAGAAAACTATAATGAATGATTTCTTTTTGCAGGGATTTCTACTTCAGTGGAAGATATTTTGGTCTGCTGGTCTGTGCACAAGAAAGCTAATTTACTGACACTAGGTTGTGATAAAGAAAAGTGCAGCATTTACCTCAAAGCTGAGCAACGAATGACATGGACTGCTAATGCTGAAAAATCTGATATCCCTGATAGAATCAAGGAAGAGTTTTAAAAGGCAAGTTGAGGGAAAGAGCTACAAGTTGTGTGATGGATTCATTCACCATTCTCTGACTGGAGTGATGTCACAGGTGTTAGCAACATCAGTCCTCAGGCTCCAGCCAGTGTGGGGCTGATTGTGCATGATCATCATGCAATTAGCTTCTTCTACTTGGTGGGGGTTTTAGTATCTCAAAACAACTCAGAAATATGTGTCAGTTACTCTTATCTAATTCCGTCATGAAAGAGCTAAAGATTCTGTGACTCTGACACGTTAATAATGTACTTATTTATTTAAATTGTCACCAGTTCTTCCAGCCCAGTTGCTCATCTTTTTGTTTCTGTATGTTTACATTCTTCCAGTCATTAACACTTGAGTCAACCTTTTGTAATCCAGAATAGGCTAATCAACTAATGTTTTTCTCAAAAAAAAAAAAAAGAAGAAGAAGAAGAAGAAGAAGCAGGCAGAAGACATTGAGAGGATGGTCTTTCCTTTAGGATATAGAGTCTTGTTTGGTTACAACTCTCTTTTTTCATATTCCTGAGTCATAAGAGGAAACAAATGCAGGATAAAAAAGGAAATAAAGTTATGGATAGAAAGGTTAATCATAAACTTTGCAACAGAACTTGGTTTTAGGGACACATGATTACAGAATAATGATAGTGCCAGAGTAAAATGGATCATATCAGGACTCAAGTAAAGTAAGAGAAAATGGACCAGAATGGTCAGAGCAGGCGTCATGGAGAAATGTTGTGAAGATTTCTAAAATAAGAGCTGGTGTATTCTAGTTCACAGTTAGGAAAAACTATTTTGTTGTAGCCCAATACTTCCAGTGATGTATTGACTGTGTAAAATTGGTTAAACATATTTTTAAAATATTGTATCTAGGTAGATAGATATAATGACATTGAAATTTTTAAACATTTAAACAATATATATATGGATCTGTAATAAACACTTAGCAAGATGCTAAACATTATGAGTCATTAGGAAATACAAATTACAAGCACAACATTAGTATATTACATAACTATTAGAATGTCTGAAAATTAAAGAAAATAAATTGATTGGTGAAAACTTAAAAGAACTATAACTAATGCACTGCTCTGAAGATATAAAAATTATAAAAATATGTTGGCAATTTGGCAAACTGTCTGCTAACGTTTTAAAAATTTTAACCTATGCAATTTCCAGACCAAAAAAAAAGTTATATATTCAAGTATCTCTATTCTTCTCTCTAAATTGAAAAAAAGAGATAACTTTGAAATAATTCAACAAATAATCATAAAATGACTCTGAAAGGTGAAAAGGATAAGATGGATTGGTTAGGAATCTCAAGACTTGTGGAATGTTACATATTATGTTACACAGAATGTTATACAGTGTGTTCCAAATACATTATTTTATGTCTCATACACTCAAATGCAGATGTGGAACATCCTGCAAACTTCACCCCAAGATGTTCCTAAGGAAAAAAAAGGAAATAAAAATAAAATTAAAATGGAATTAAAAATCATTTGTTTCTGTCCAAAAAGATCAGGAAATCAGCAGGAACTTAACTGGGAGACACATAGCCATTGAATGAGGACCGAAATCTGCCTGCAGCTGTAGAATCAGCAGACCTGAGATTCACACTCAGTCTCACCTCATGCATGACAGCCAGGTCTGACTGCCTACAATAGCATTGCTATCAGCACCTGAAGGGTAACCTGCCTACATCAAGATGAACTGTATCCTGTACCACAAGAAAAAGATCAAGAACTTTAAAAGAATGGAAGTTGTGCAAAGGTTTCCACGGTTTTCCAAGCTGATAGAATCAAGTTTGAGACTGACAGCAGAGACAATGGGAAAATACATAAGCAAGTAGAAATTAAACAACCAATTTCTAAATAATCCATGGGTCATAGAGGAAGTCTCAAAGAAAGTAAAAATGTATTTAGCTGAATGAAAATAAAATTACAACACATTAAACTTCTGGGGTACAGCTAAGCAGCTCTAAAAGGGACATTTATAGCAATAAATGCTTACTTTAGAGAAGAGGGAAAGTCTCAAATATAGTCTAAATTCTATTGAAATTAGAAAAAGAGGATAAAAATTGATTCTGAATTTTATTTTGTATTAAATGCAATGCCTTTAAAAATCCTAGAAAGGTTTCATGTGCTTGCTTCTTGTAGAAAAAGACAAGATTGTTTTGTACTGTATATGGAAAGTCAAAAGCCCTTGAAAAGCTTTAAAAATCTTGAAAAAGAAGAATGAAATAAAAGCAATTACTCCATCCAATACTAACACCTACTGTATGGCTACATTAATCAAGACAGGGTGCATTGACAGAATTCATAAAAGAATCTGACTCCATATTTTTCTTTTTTCTACAGTTCATAAGCCTTTACATACCTTCCTCTTCTCCTTCTGCCACACAACTGGGCAAGCAGATAAAAAAGGCTAGTGCTCCAACCATGAAAGCTTCTGAATGGAAAAATCTCACCCTGTATTAACTCCCTAGTCCTTATAAAAATGCCAAGCCAACTCCTTTTTCCCACTGTCTCAGATCACTTAAGATCTCCTTTAGAAATATCCTTTATATAGGGAGTTTCTCATTCTTAGTAACGGGGTTTAAATAATCTCTCCATATGAAATATTCTTTACATTGCACATATTGATGTTTTTATATACTTCTCAAGCCATTTAAAAATATTTAATTGAATTTAAATGCAACAGTATTTTGTTACCTTACATCTTACAGTTAAAATATATCTTTTATTTTCTCTATGAACTTTGCTGATATATGCATATATATATATATATATATATATACACACACACACACACACACACACACACGTATATCAAGTTCAAGTTCAGTCGCTCAGTGGTGTCTGACTCTTTGCAACCCCATGAATCAGAGCACACAAGGCCTCCCTGT
>SJYC01057816.1:0-18373 GCA_006408675.1 Madoqua kirkii
AAAGAAAATTATTTAAAAAAAAAACAGAAAATAATGAAACTGAAAAGACAACATATCAAAATATGTGGGATACAGTCAAAGTGATACTGAGGGAGAAATTTATAGCACTAAATTTTATATTAGAAAAGAAAGAAGTGTCAGTTCCATAATCTAAACAACTACTTCAAGAAACTAGGAAAGCAGGAACAAAATAAATCCAAATCAAGCAGAAGGAAGGAAATAATAAAAATAAGAACAGAAATACATGAAGTTGAAAATAGGAAAAAACAGAGAAAATCAATGACTCAAAAAAGCTAGTTATTTTTAAAAATCAGTAAAATAAACTCCTAACAAGACTTACAAAGATAAAAAGTGAAAATACACAAATCACAAATATCACTAATTAAATGGACTATCAGTACAGAACCTACAACCACTAAAAGCATAATAAGGGAATACTATGAATAACTTTACACTCATGAAATTGACAGTTGAGATGAACCAGTTCCTCAAAATGCACAAACTAACAAAACTCACCAAGATGAAATGCTGCTAAGTCGCTTCAGTCGTGTCCGACTCTGTGTGACCCCATAGACGGCAGCCCACCAAGCTCCTCCATCCCTGGGATTCTCCAGGCAAGAACGCTAGAGTGGGTTGCCATTTCCTTCTCCAATGCATGAAAGTGAAAAGTGAAAGTGAAGTCGCTCAGTCGTGTCCAACTCTTCGTGACCCCATGGACTGCAGCCCACCAGGCTCTTCCGTCCATGGGATTTTCCAGACAAAAGTACTGGAGTGGGATGCCATTACCTTAGACAATATGAATAGATCTGTAACCTATTAAAGAAACTGAATTTGTAATTGAAAGCTTCCCAAACAGCAATCTTCAGGCCTAGATGGTTTCATTGGTGAATTCCACCAAACATTTAAAGAACTAACGCCAGTTTTACACAATTGCTTTTAGAGAATAAATGATTGTGGTTGTTTTAAGCCACCTGGGCTTCCCTCATGGCTCAGTTGGTAAAGAATTTGCCTGCAGTGCAGAAGATCCAGGCTCAGTTTCTCGGTCGGGAAGAATCTATGGAGAAAGGAATGACTACTCAGTCCAATATTCTTGCCTGGAGAATGCCATGGACAGAGGAGCCTGGTGGGTTACAGTCCATGGGGTTGAAAAGAGTTGGACACTACTGAGTGACTAACACTTTCACTTTCAAACTTTGACATGGATTGTTCCATAGTCATATATAACTGAAACACCCAGTCACTTACATTCTCTTCTTGTAGTTCTTTTGTATTCTGTAATGCATGCCTGTTCAAATTGGCCCCTTCCTTATAAAAGAGCTATTATATTAATTGTAGAAAATTCAGTTGGTCTATCTGCAATTGTGCAGTCACTATACTTGTACAGTTGCCTTACTTAGATCACTCTGCTATTCTTGTCTTGAAATGGTTTGTCCTCTAGCTCATGCAGTACAGTGTGTCCTCTTTCACATTGAAATATAGTAAATATATAGAATACAGCCAGCTACTTGTCATCTCCGTTTCCTCTATCTGTCTGCCTTAGACCTTTACTCTGCTCACAGTGGCCATAGAGCCTGTTCTGTCTTATGGCAGGAAGATATTTCAGGCTGGTCATTAAGGTTTTAGAGCTCTTATTTATAACTAACATGTGCTGACATATTACTATGTACTGGGACTATACATGTATTTTTCACTTAATTTTTTACAATAGCTTCAAAAGAGAAGCACACTATTATCCACATTTTACAGGTGAAGAACTGAGGCTTAGAGGATGTAATAGGTTGAATAGTGTGACCCCCAAATTCATGTCCACCCAGCACTACAGAATGTGACTTAATTTGGAAATAGGGTCTTTGCAAATGTAATTAGTTTAGATGAGGTCACATAAGAGTAGAATGGGCCTCTAGTCCAAAGACCTAAGTCATTATAGAAGGAGAAGGCACACAGAAACCCAGAGAGAAGAGTCCCTGTAAAAACAGAGGCAGAGATTGGAGTGATGTCAAGGAAGTCAAGGAACACTAAGCATTGCCAGCAAACTCCAGTCAAAAGAGGGGCATGGGGCCATTTCTTCCTCAGAGCCTTCAGAAAAGAACCAACCCACCTGACAGCTTGTTTAGGATTTGTGGCCTCCTGAATTATTAAAGAAGAAACTTGTTATTTTGAGCCACCCAGTTACTGATAATTTGTTATAGCAGCTCACTTGCTAAGCTGTGCCCAACTCTTTTGTGACTCCATGGACTGCAGCCTGCCAGGCTCCTATGTCCATGGGATTTCCCAGACAGGAATACTGGAGTGGGTTGCCATTTCTTAGGCCAGGGGATCTTCCTGACCCAGGGACTGATCCTGTGTTTCCTCCATTGCCAGGTGGATTCTTTACCATTGAGCCACCAGGGAAGTCCCTTGTTATAACAGCACTAATACAGAGGTGTTAAGTAGTTTGTCTAAGATCTCACTGTAGAAGCCATGGCTTGAAACAAGGTCTGTCTGATTCCAGAGCGACAATATTTAACAAATATACTCTCTGATTTCTCTATAGTGCCACATCAAAACATCTCCCTACTACCCAGAAATGCCTCCTTTATGATATATAGTAAGTCCCCTACATATAATCCTTCAAGTTACAAACTTTCAAAGATGCAAGCGTGTGTTTGCATGTCCAATCATGTAAGTTAGTTCACATGGTCTGGCGTACATTGTCATGTGTATATATACTCTACAAGTGACTGTGCTTTTTACTGTGATTTTTTGTTTGTTTTATGTATTATTTCTGTGAAATGTATTATCAACTTATTACAGTACAGTAATATAGCACAGTACTATATAGTTGATTGTGTTAGTTGGGTACCTAGGCTAGCTTTGTTGAACTTACAAATAACTGGATTTATGAAGTGCTTTCAGAATGGAGGTCTTTAAGCATTTAACATCTTCCTTGGCCCTGGGAACCTAGGTTTTGTTGCTTGACCATTTCCTGCCAACTCTATATGAGCTACACTAAGTTTCTGTGGTTAACAACATAGATACATGTATAGGTGTAGATGTAGATATCAGTTCAGTTTAGTTGCTCAGTCGTGTCCGACTCTTTGCGACCCCATGAATTGCAGCATGCCAGGCCTCCCTGTCTATCACCAACTCCCGGAGTTCATCCAAACTCACATCCATCGAGTCAGTGATGCCATCCAGCCATCTCATCCTCTGTCGTCCCCTTCTCCTCCTGCCTGCAATCCTTCCCAGCATCAGAGTCTTTTCCAATGAGTCAACTCTTCGCATCAGGTGGCCAAAGTACTGGAGTTTCAGCTTTAGCATCATTCCTTCCAAAGAAATCCCAGGGATGATCTCTTTTAGAATGGACTGGTTGGATCTCCTTGCAGTCCAAGGGACTCTCAAGAGTCTTCTCCGACACCACAGTTCAAAAGCATCAATTCTTTGGCGCTCAGCTTTCTTCATAGTCCAACTCTCACATCCATACATGACCACAGGAAAAACCATAGCCTTGACTAGATGGAGCTTATTCAGCAAAGTAATGTCTCTGCTTTTGAATATGCTCTCTTGGTTGGTCGTAACTTTTCTTCCAAGGAGTAAGCGTCTTCTAATTTCATGGCTGCAGTCACCATCTGCAGTGATTTTGGAGCCCCCCAAAATAAAGTCTGACACTGTTTCCACTGTTTCTCCATCTATTTCCCATGAAGTGATGGGACCAGATGCCATGATCTTTCTTTTCTGAATGTTGAGCTTTAAACCAACTTTTTCGCTTTCCTCTTTCACTTTCATCAAGAGACTCTTTAGTTCTTCTTCACTTTCTGCCATAAGGGTGGTATTATCTGCATATCTGAGGTTATTGATAAAATTCAGTGTAAGTAAGGCTTTCTATCCTAGTTACCTTTGTTTCCCGGGTACATGGTTTAGTGTCCTCTATATCTAACAAAAGTTCAATAATGCCTGGTAATTAATTAGAAAAGAATGAATAGATATTTTCTATTGAGGGCCTTATAATCTCATTTGAAAGGGTAAATAAATCTCTAATATCAAACCTGTGCATCTAGTTAAATAATGTGAAGAGAGCATGGAAATTAATTTTTTAATATAGTAATTAAAAGCATGAACTTTTGAATAACTGTTTATGGGTTCAAATCCAATCTCTACCACTTCTTGGCTGTGTGTCAGTGGGCAAGTTGATTTATCTCTCCAAGCTTCATTGTCTTATTTTTCAAAATGATGATCATAATAAATACCACAAAGAGTTTTGTTAGTATTAGCTCGGTTCATGAATACAAAATGCTTAGCATGGTACTTGGCCCATGCAAAGTGATTAAGCTATGATAGTTCTCACAATTTTAGATGAACATATCACAAATATACACAGCATGAGCATGACTAGGATTCTTATATTATCACATGAATATATAGAGGAACACATATATTTTAATTGTTACTAAAGGTGGATTCAATTATTTGAATGAACCTTTGGTTTTCATCATAAAGTCCTCTATTAATGGTCCCTCTAGGTCTTGTTGTTTACTTGCTCGGTCATGTCCAACTCTTGTTACTCCATGGACTGTAGCCCACCAGGCTCCTTTGTCCATGGGATTTCCCAGGCAAGGATACTGGAGTGGGTGGCCATCTCCCTCTCCAAGGGTCATTTAACATAGCTAATTCAAAAAGAAAGTCCAAGAATTGTAATTGCTGCCAAGACTTTGGGGCAGAGGAGGTAAGCAATCTCATAGAAAGCTTCCTTAACCACCTAGACACCCGCGGATGTCACATACCTTCTACTACTACACTTCCTACACATAGTAGATGCTATTTCAATGTGTCCATGGTTTTAACTGAATTTTTATTAATACCAGTCTTTCAGAAAAGTCTTGGTTTGGAGATTGCTAGCAACCACATACCTAAACATTTCTCGGTGGGGAAGAGCTGGGTGACATCACTTAACTGGAAGATGCGAAGGATCTGGCTGTGACTGTGTTTACAGAAGGCCTGGCAGCTCATCCATTTTTGGGCCTTCTAGCTTAAGCAAATGCCTGGAATTCTGATGCTCTGAATGCAAACTTCCTGGCCAGTCAGTTCCTCCATTGCAGGCCCAGATAAATCTCTAGAGCTCTGTTCCCCTTCCTGCAAAATAACATTCTCCTCCCTCACCTCTCATTTCTCTTGCTGCGTGGAAAATGTGATATCTTTATGACCCTTAGCAGCAATGCATGATTTAGAATAGCTAAGTAAAGAGAGCTATAAACAATGGTTGGGATGCAGTACGTTCGCCACCTTCTAATTTATTTCCTTTCCATCTGACTTCAGATGAGAAAGGAAAAGTTGCTCTTTATTTACAGGAACAATATTTTTATGGCTCAGCTCTATCAAGTTAGGTTTTGAGTCTGTTTAACATAAATTTCTTAGAGTTAAACCCCAATTCTATCTACATTTTTCTAAGGTAGAAGTATAAATTAAGTGAAAGTTGGGTAAGGTAAATAGTTCAGTCAAATCATCTATATGGTGCCCTCTGTTGAGGGTTTGGGTCCAGCTGGGCTGAACATACCCAGAGGAAGGTGGGTAAGCCCTCTCTCTTGTCACACAGACTCCAATAAACAGGGTTGTGTGACCATCCCACCTCTTTATATTATGGAATGCTTCTTCTTTTAGACTTCTCCTTCTTGCCACTATTATGCATGTGTAGCCTACTGTCTTGGTTTATCTCGTCATCCACCACACTCAAAAGCAGACCCTGATGGGATAAACAACCAGGTCTTACTGTATAGCACAGGGAACTATATTCAAGATCCTGGGATAAAAGGTAATGGAAAAGAATATAAAGAAAGAGTATATAACATGTATGGGCTTCCCTGGTGGCTCAGTGGTAAAAAATCCACCTGCCAATGCAGGAGCCAGAGGTCATTGTTGTGGCTGCGGGTATGAGCATCAAAAGTTGAAACTAGGAGAGGAGATAGGGCCAAATCTTGAGGCTTTGGAAGTATAGCTAAGGGATTTTAACTGTACACTATATTTAATGATGAGGCACAGATTTTATTTTTTAAAAAATTATTTATTTTTGGCTGTGTCAGGTTCTAGTTGTGGTATGAAGAATCTTTTGTTGCAGCATGCAGGCTTTAGTTGACCCAACCAGGAATCAAACCCACATCCCCTTCAAGGCAGATTCTTAACCACTGGACCACCAGGGAGGTTCCCAGATTTTAAAGTAGTATAATTAGATAGGCATTGGAGATAGATAACCTTGGAGCCATATGGTGGGAATAGTAGTGTATGTGTTTGTGTGTATATGTGTGTGTGTATAAAGCCCTCCAGAAAATTCTGATGTGGCTTCTTGCTTGACATCCACTGTCAGGATGAAGGGGAGAGAAAGCTGTTGAGAGGGAGGAAGCAGTAAGGAGCTGTGATGGTCAGCTTTATGTATCAACTTGATTAGGCTACAGTCCCCAGTGATTTTCTAGACATGATTAACATCTCTAATCAATTAACTTTAAGTAGAGGAGATGATTTTAGGTGACCTGGGTGGGCCTGGCCTAATCAGTTGAAAGGCCTTAAGGGGCAAACTGAGTTATTCATAAAGAAGAAGAAATTCTGCCTGTGGATGGCAGCAGAAGCTCACCACCTAAAGGTCTGCGCCTGCTGGCCTGCCCTTTGTATTTTAGATTTGTCAGTTTCCCACAATCAGCACATCTCTCTCCTATTAGTTCTATTTCTCTGTAAGAACCCTGACTGACATAAGGGCAGTTTAAAAAGTTCAAATTAAAGACAATGAAAGACATCCCTTATTGGGATCGTGGGAACTGAGATGGAAATTGTATTTTAAGAGGCATTTCTGAGATGAAGTCAATGGAGGTTAGAGATGAGACTTAAAGTAGGGGTGAGAAATAGGAGAAAAGTAAAGTGAGATTTATCACCTAGAAACTGCATGGATAGTTATGTTGTGGATGGAGATTAAGAACTCAGGAATGATGAAATGTTTGGGGATGGAAAAAGCCAGTTATTTTAGGACTTCGCATTGCTGTGTGTCCAGCTGGCATTTGAAAATGAGTTTGATTCTCAGGGGGACGTCTGCATGCAGAGAAGAATCTGAATATTCACTTGATTCTGGAAAAATGTTTTTCTCTCTTCCTTTAATCATGCCCATTTCCTTTTAGTCCAGTTCTATTTGTTCATCTTTGTTTTTTCATAACATGTGTACATGCTCCAGTTCTATTTGTTCATCTTTGTTTTTTCATAACGTGTATATGCCTTGTCGTTTAGTTGTGTCCAACTCTTTGCAACCCCATGGGCTGTAGCCCAGCAGGCTCTTCTGTCTGTGGGATTTCCCAGGCAAGAATATTGGAGTGACCTGCCATTTCCTTCTTCAGGAGATCTTCCTGACCCAGAGATCAAACTTGAGTCTCCTGTGTCTCCTGCACTGTAGGCAGATTAACCCAAATATGACCTGCCTCAAATTTCTAGTGATTCTTGGATGTCAGTTCATATTTAGCCTGATGCTGTATCCACTATGTATGCTCTTGTGGTGTTGCTGCTGCTAAGTCAATTCAGTCGAGTCCGGCTCTGTGCGACTCCAGAGATGGCAGCCCACCAGGGCCAGTTCCTGGGATTCTCCAGGCAAGAACACTGGAGTGGGTTGCCATTTCCTTCTCCAAGACATGAAAGTGAAAAGTGAAAGTGAATTCGCTCAGTCTTGTCCAACCTTCAGCAACGCCATGGACTGCAGCCTTCCAGGCTCCTCTGTCCATGACATTTTCCAGGAAAGAGTACTGGAATGGGGTGCCATTGCCTTCGCCGACAAATGTGTTAAGGAAATCTAACTCAGAATTGGAGTTTGTAAGCCATGAAGGGAAGGTTCTCATGTATGTACCATTCATAAAAACTTGCATAGTCCTGCAGGAATAAGGGAGATTTTCTCTAGGCACTCAACAGCAAGCAATTCTTGCCTTCAGCCAATGAGAAACCATCACTACTTCAAAGTCTCATTTTCCTCCAATGAATTTTTGTTCCAAACAACCCCTCCCAACTTCCTCCTTTCCTCTGTAGAAGAACATTATCCTCTGTTCTCTGGGCTTGCCTATCATTTGTCATGGTTTGGTTGCCCCCAGTTGCAATTCTTATGCTATTCCCAAACAAACTTGATTTTGCTGGCCAAATCACTTACCTTTTTCTTTTAAAAGACTGACACCCTACATAACAATGGGGGGCAGGTAGTGAAAACCCACTGACAGTGTGTACCTAAGACAATTGTCTAATGAAGTACCTTAGAGGCTTTTTCAGTCTTAAAATTAGTTAATGTTCATCTTAAACCCCTAAAGATAGTTACATAGGCTTCCCTGGTGGCTCAGTTGGTAAAGAATCTGCCTCCAATGCAGGAGACCTGGGTTTGATCCCTGGGTCAGGAAGATCTCTTAGAGAAGGAAATGGCACCTTACTCCAGTATTCTTGCCTGGAAAATCCCATGGACAGAGGAACCTGGCAGGCTACAGTCCATGGGGTTGCAAAAGTCAGACACAACTTAGCAACTAAACCTACCTACATACTTGCCCTGATACTTTTAAGTTTCTGGTTCCCAGTTATTTTTTCCATAAACAAATTCTATCAGTTTTCCATGTTCCAGAGTTTCAGAATTTTTAGTTCACTTCCAGTTTCCTATCTTGACTTCCTTTCTTGTGTTTCAGTTTCACTGTTTTATGTTTTTTAAAAAATCACATTTTTCTGCCTTTGGGGACCTTGGCAGGACAGTGTCATGGATATTTGTACTTGCGTCTTTAGATCCATGCTCCCTCTCTTCTGCTCTCTTCCCCACCCTTTTGCCTATGTTCTGGTTGATTTTGGCCAACAGCAAGCACTTGCAAGAGAACAGAGAGCAGGAAGAGAATGAGAGAGGTTAGGATACTTATACCCAGAGTTGCCTCCCTGTCAGGGTCAAAGTTTGGTAAGGTTCCATTTCTCTGCTGATGGCCATGGCTCCTATCCATTGATCCTCTCCTATAGCCACAGGTCTTCCCGGGTTCCGGTAACTGCTCCCTCCTCTTGCTCATTCTGCTCTGGGGATCATAGGAGTGCTTGCAGTGCTTCACCATTTCCTGTTGCATTCTCTTAATTCTGCTCAACCTTATAAACAGTTCCTCAATTAAACTCTTTAAAATCATGCGAATACCCTCTACTTCCTGTCAGCATCCAGACCCACTTAGGAGTGGAGGAAGAGGCTTGAATTAGAAGCCCAGTGAATGAGATGAGGGATTCATTTGGGTAAAGAGGCCTTCAACACCTATTTTTGAACTTCAAATGACCAATTCTTCCATTTGTCTTTTGTTGCAGCACAATTTAGAAGTTAAGACTCCGACCCTGGAGTCAGATCGCTTGGGTCTGAATACCAGTTCCACAATTGCTAGCTGTTCATCCTTGAAATTTTACCTAAGCATTTTGAGCTTCAGTTTCTTTATTCATAAAATAGAGATCATAATAATATCTGCCTCATTGGGGCTGTTTTGAAGATTAAATGAGTTGGTTAACTGTTCACAGTAACTCAACAAGGACTACGTTATATGTTATATATGTTACTAAGCCGATATGTTAGCTGCTACAATTATAGCAGTTATCAGTATTATTATCCTTTCTTCTTGTTCCCTTATCCAAACCCCTGAGAGGCAGCATGACTCAACACTACATTTAGAGCTAGAAAGACAACTTTACAACAGGCTGCTTCTCCAGTCCCCTATGCAAGATTATTTAGCAGAACAAAGAGAAACTAAGCACTTGAATCAATTCTGAAGTTCCCATATTATTTCCATTTTTTGGACCCAGTACATTAGTGCTCTTGTCAGGGTTCTTGAATCTTCTCTCCTCTTTGTCCTTTCCAACCCTCATAATTTAGAGGACTGATTCATGCTCTCCATCTTAGGAGAGTGAAACACTATTTCCGTTGCTGAAACTTGAGTGCACAGGTCAGGGAGTGTTTTAACCTCTGTCCTCTGGTGTACTGCCTCTTTCCCAAGCCCATTGTCTCCTCAGTGTATTTGGTCTCATGTTGGACTTCCCAGGTAGCACTAGTGGTAAAGAATCCACCTGCATTGTTGGAGATACAAGAGCTGTGGCTTCGATCCCTGGGTCAGGAAGATCCCTGGAGGAGGGCATGGCAACCCACTCCAGTATTCTTGCTTGGAGAATTCCATGGACAGAGGAGCCTGGCGGGCTACAGTCCATGGGGTCACGAAGAGTCAGACATGACTGAGCATGCATACATGTGCACATGCACACACACACACACACACACACATACACACACACACACTGAAGTGGAAAATGTAGAGGTTTTACAGTTTTCAGATCTGTAACATACACTGGAGACTGTACAAACAAGAAATGATACAGTGTGATTCTTAGTTACTACTCAGTGATGTTAATGGAATAGTCCTGCTTGTCATGGACAAGGTTCTTTTAGTTGTAAGAAATAGAAACCCACGCAAATTCGTTTATGCCCCAAAGAGGAATTTCTTATGAGAATACAAGGATAACCACAGAATGGAAATGCAGGGAGTGGAGCTAAGCCTCTTTGTGAGTTTGAGCTGAGTTAAAAGTTCAAACAGTAATTTGAGGTTGTCTGTCTGTCATACTTTTTGATCTCTCCCACTGTGGCTTCCCCACTCTTGATTATTTGAAGGCTGGCTTCTCCCCATGATGGTAGGTAATGACTGCCCTGGTTTTTTCACATTTGTCTGTTCTTTCTTCCAGTATCAAGAGACTGACCAGATATAAAGAATCTCACCTGTACATTCCAAGGAGAAAGACTGTGATTGGTCCAGCTTGGAGGCAGAGTCTGCCCTGGATCCAATCAGCTGTGTGACTCAGGGTTCCATAATACAGACATGATTGCCAGGGCCCCATCCCTATGGGTGACAAAAACAATTCTCAGAGAAACAAGTTTGTTTGGGGATAGATAGATATCCTTAAACATGTTTCTTACACCTTTGTTTTCCTCTTTCCACTGTCTCTTCATATTCTCCCATGGTAGAAATAAAATTTTTATTTGACTAAAAAAATAGGGAACCCTTTTCGCTCTTTTAACAATTTTTCCATACAATTACCAGAGAAGGCAATGGCACCCCACTCCAGTACTCTTGCCTGGAAAATCCCATGGATGGAGGAGCCTGGTAGGCTGCACCCCATGGGGTCGTGAAGAGTCGGACACGACTGAGTGACTTAGCAGCAGCAGCAGCCATACAATTATATTAACTGAACGTGACTCAGAAATTAGATCTTAACTTATAAAAGACCAGGATCTTGGAAATTTCCATA
Source organism: Madoqua kirkii (assembly GCA_006408675.1). Taxonomy (NCBI): domain Eukaryota; kingdom Metazoa; phylum Chordata; class Mammalia; order Artiodactyla; family Bovidae; genus Madoqua; species Madoqua kirkii. The sequence continues at coordinate 11,278 of SJYC01057816.1, forward strand.
ACTAAAAATTCTAGACATGAATGGTTCCTGGTAATTTAAAGCCAAATTTTGTGGTATAAGTTGGGGCATTTAGCATATATTACAAATACCCTTATACTTTGTGAAGAGTCAAATTATCTTCGTTTTTATTATTTCTCTGAAAGACCAGCTTCAGAGAATGTTTGGGGAATTATTTAATGTCCTGTGGTCTGAAGTGAAAGCCCAGGCTCCAATTTTGGATTATAGGTATTTCAACTTAGTCCAGGATATTGTAACCTTTTAATATACAGATTGCAGTTTGTTCTTATGAGTCAGCATCAGGAGTATAGCCTGGCCACAGGAATAGAATGAGAATTTCCCAGCATTCATGGCAGTGGCAATAGCAGCAGCAAAGTAAAATGCTTTAACAATGCATTGAATGCTCAGCGGTATCTTACAGGTATCACCCATCTCTTTATGTGTGTGTGAGCAAATGGGTGATGGCCACTGAGTAGAATCTTGGTGATTCTGAGATTCATGTGTTGATAAGAACCTTGGGAGAATGCTTGGAATAGTCTCAAGAGAAATGACACAGGTTTCTAGTTTGGCCCGTTTTCGCTTTGTGTTTCTAAAAAACATTGTGCTCTTGTTATGTTGTTCAGTGTCAAGCCTGGAGCATCAGTGCAGTCGTGGCAGGGTAATTTCTTCCAGACGACTGAAAACCAAGGCTTAGAATATAGGGAGAACATGGGCTCCATTGCCTTACAGTAGTTAACTGGCTATCAGGGCAGGCTACTTAAACGTTTTGGACAGAAAAAGAAACTGATGAGAGCTTTCCATGGGGAACCTTTCAGTTTCGAAGTTTCTTGTTCACAAGGCTCATCTGTTGTCTAACAAATAACATTCAACAGCATTTAATACTATGCACTCAATGTACATTTTTGTTTCTGTCTTTATTTGTTTTCATTGCTGCGATAGCAGGCTTTGAAAATATCATTGATGTCAGAGACATATACCTTGACCTTCACCATTGGTTACTGGTCATCCATAGGAAAAGCAGACAGAACAGTGAGCAAAGGCTAAATCCAAAGCAGGATTTTATCATTTCTGGAACACAATATGAAATGGACGCCATCGTAAGAGGTAGTCAGTGTGATTACTGCTCAATGAGTTTAACACATATATTTTCTTAGTGATCAAGCAAAAAAGTCATCACCCAGGACATTTAAAATAAGTCATAAATAAAAACAGTAAAGTCAAGAAATACTCTTTTCCCAGTAATTCTCCAACATTACCTTTATTCTTCACCATGGTTGAGTGGGGGAGTAGTGTTTCTGAGATTGCTTTATTCATTCTTTAAATAACTGTTTATTGACCAGTCTGGTAGCTCAGACAGTAAAGAATCTGTGTGCAATGTGGAAGACCTGGGTTTTATCCCTGGGTCAGGAAGATCCCCTGGAAAAGGAAATGGCTACCCATTCTAATATTCTTGCCTAGAGAATCCCATGGACAGAGGAGCCTGGCAGGGTACAGTCCATCAGGTCTCAAAGAGTCAAACATGACTGAGTGACTTACTTTAACTTTCTTTCCTTTTCACTACACACAAAAGATTACCCTAGGCCTTATGTAAATAACAATAGAATATGCATAAATATGAAAAAGGGACAAACAGCACATGTAAAGTGGTGAGCACAGATTCTTATTTCTCCCTGCCTTTGCCTTGTGCTGATTCTTTTTCTTCATTGATCTGAAAGGATATACTTGTGACAGCTTGTGACATGCCTCCTAATCCCCTTGTTATTTCTTTGGCAAAGAAGCTCTTAGAACTTGTACTGAGGGGAGAGTTGTGGGAGCCTCCTCACCAGGAACATTCCCCTAAGGCCTCAGGGTAACTGAATGAGAAGTACCACTTTAGTCCAGGAAGCATTTGAATTGATTTCGTGTGCCTGCACCAATTTAAGTAATACACCATTCTCTAGAGTGCAGTCTTTTGGGAAACTCAACCATGGCGGTTGCCATGGTGGGCTGATCCCCCTTCGGGAATGAAGCTCTAACTCGCTCAACTATTAGAAATGCTGCCTATAGGACAATCTTGAGCTGTCTTTTGAGATTGCCTCCAACTGAAGAAAACTGCCTTGTTCAAGATCTTCTCTCCCTCCACTTGTAGTCTGAAGGTTCAGCCCCCATTGTCTTAACACAAGACATCATGGAAGGCTACCCGAGCTCCACAGATACCTGTGGGACTGGCTGAACCTTTGATGAACTGGCAGCATAGCCCAGTTTCTTCTTCTGCCTGACTCCAGATTTCTTCCCCTCCCTTTCACAAGATGAACTTCTAAAATACTCCATAATAAAGGTCTTGGCATGCTAATTTCTGTCTCAAATTTTGTGCTCTGGAAACCCAAACTGTGACATTAATACTTGTGCACATAGCCTAAACTTAGAAGTAGGAACTTCCTTTCCTTAGGGAAGGAACAGGAGAAACTTGATATCTTGATATCATGAGTAACATAATTACTATCATGAATCTCTTACATAAAAAACTTGAGAACCATGTAGGACAAAAGAGAGAAAGAGATAGGTGAGCAAAGTATTCTTTGTTCCTGTATGCCCTTGGTGAGTACCTGTGTTATACAAATGAGTATATTCAAGGCTATGTGTCCTGGGGTGGTAGCTGAACATTGCTAATGACTTCCTCTCCACAGTGGAATGACCGTTGGCAGATAGAGATGGAGGTAGAGGTGGGCGTGAATATAGAACTTTGCTGGATTCACGTCTGTAGCTGCTTGCAAGCACAGAGACTCCAAAAGCCCTATGGCTATGTGGACCCTGTGTGTGCCTTTCTGGCTGGTGTATTTGTTAGTTTTGAGCATTGCACATGTGTTCTGGTGTCCTTGGCAGATGGCATTGGGAAACGCCCATCAAGCCTCTGGTTTATTTGAGAGGATAAAGGGGTCCTAAATGGAATGGAGGAAAAATTGAAGGGAAATAACTGCTTCTAAAATGTTGAAGGGTCAGAGAATGTAGAAAAAGATCTAAGCTAACCCAATAAAGTGTATAGACACCTACTACATTAGTAGCTGCTTCAAGGCTACCATATAAAAAAAATAGATGATGGAATATGGGCAGAAAAGTTGAGCATGTGTTATGTTGAAGGAGAACACGCTATTGAAAAAGTAAAATCATCTCTGATTTACTTATCTCTCCATCACTAGTGCTTTGCATAGTGTCTGGTACATAGTTGGTGCTCATTACATGTTTGCAGCATGAGTGAAAAAATGCATGGAGGTAATGGGTGAGTTTAAGTATATGAGGACCACAGGGGAAGAAAAGAACATACAGCTGGGGTTGATTTAGGAAGGCTTCATGGACTTTTGTGATAGGCACAGGTGGGAGTGAAAATTTTGGCAAGTAGACAACAGTGTAGTAGGCAGAAAGATCTATAAGGGTAAAGGAAAAGAGGCTGGATTTTGAGGTTGGGAACAGAGAAGTTCATGAGAACAAGTTCTGAGTTGGTGACCAAGGAAAGAGAAGAAGCTAAAGTAAAATGGGATCAGTTAATAGGAGGCCTTGAGGGCTCCACCTGGCTTTGATCTGATGATCAGTGAGAAACCATCTGAGACTCTTAAAGAAAGGACAGAAACTGGTGTTTTACAAAAGTGTGTTCACTTGCTCAGTCGTGTCTGACTCTTTGTGACTCCATGGACTGTATCCCACCAGGCTCCTCTGTCCATGAAGTTTTCCAGGCAAGAATACTGAAATGGATTGCCATTTCCTACTCCAAGGGATTCCCAACCCAGGGATCGAACCCCCATCTCTTGAGTCTCCTGTATCGGCAGGTGGGTTCTTTACCACTGTGCCACCTGGGAAGCCCCATAAGTAGGAGTCTTTATCTTGCTTTACACAATTTGTGTCTTCTCCTTATGATTCTTATCACCAGCACTGTTATCACCTTCAATCAATATTGAATCCTAAAATTAGAAATAACTATAGCCACATTTTCTATTAAATCTGACCAATTGGCCACATGCACTTATCTTGTCTTCTTCCCAACACCAAAATTAAGGCAATGGAATAAAAATATATAAACTCATGGCAATGACGAGAATGATAGAGAAGGCTAGGAGCAGATGAACTATTTCAACAAGTTTCTGGAAGACAGAAAATATATATAATATATGTAATATATATATTCACTAATAATCAGGCAAAAGATGCCATAGTTCATACTATGCATGAAGCGGTTACTGTTAAAGAGGGTACAGCCTGTCCTGCAGGGCACAGCCTGTCCTGCAGAACTACAGCTATAATGGGGACTATGGGAAAGATGCTTTCCAGGTAGTGCTAGTGGTAAAGAACCTACCTGACAGTGGTGGAGACATAAGAGATGAGAGTTCAGTCCCTGGGTTGGGAAGATTCTTTGGAGGAGGGCATGGCAACCCATTCCAGTATTCTTGCCTGGAGGATCTCATGTACAGAGGAGCCTCCAGACTACAGTCCATGGGGTCACAGAGAGTTGGATATGAGCAGCTACTTAGCATGAAGGGAGAGATGTGAAGGATTAGTTTCTATGAAACACAAAACTCACCTATCCCCTTTGAATGTAGCATTCACTGGATGTCTTTCATGCAAGCAAAATGAGAGAATTTGTCTCAAAATAAATTAAATGCCCCCAGATAAAAAAAAATTTCTATATTCTGGCATTTAATAGCTATGCAGTATAATGGCAGAGGGTATAGGTAAACAACATTGAAATGTGTAGACATTCAGTTCAGTTCAGTTCAGTCGCTCAGTCGTGTCTGACTCTTTGCCCATAGTACTTGTTGTTGATTAGTTGCTTCAGTTGTGTCTGAATCTTTTGTGGCCCATCAGTCTCCTCTGTCCATGGGATTTCCCAGGCAAGAATACTGGAGTGGGTTGCTATTTCCTTCTCCAGGGGATCTTTCTGACCCAAGGATCGAATCCGTGTCTCCTGCATTGCCTGTATAGGCCGGCAGATTCTTTACCACTAGCACCACCTGGGATGCCCATGAATATATTATGCCACTTAAAAAATAAATAATATTACAGTACCAAAAAAACCCCCCACAGTTACCAGTTTGATAAATTTTAATTACATTACTGTCATTTTTGACAAGCAACAAATAAAAGCCAACAGAAAAAGAAAAACACATGAGAAAACATTTCCAAGAGGATGACTGCCACTAAGTTCAGAGATTTCATCCCTGGAATGACAAAATTGAAGTAGCTCAATTTCTGTTCCTTTGTCTTTAGAATCATTTGGCTCTCATTGTTTGTTTTGGATCTACTGTTTCAACGTGGGGCTATGCAGTGCCCTGGGGGTTGGAGACAGAAACTGCATTCAGAGTGAGCTGAGTCTTTTGGAATTAGATTTTCTCTAGAAATGAACTATGTAGCTGGATCTGTGTGTGTCACAGGCTGGCTCTAGGACTAAGAGTTCTCCAAATTCATTTCCTCATAGAATACCATGCTGATTGAAGGATAATCACTAAAAATTGCTCTCTTGAAGTTTACATACATATTATAGTATTAAAGCTTGAAAGGAACAAGAACAACCAGAGAGTTTTTGGAGGACTATTTTGTCACTGACTGGTGAAGCATTGCCAATGCATGATGAAAAGAAAGCAGACCAGCTTAGCTGGCATTATTATTATTGTTTTCCAATTATCTGCAAACAATACAACCCTTTATTGCCTACACCTGGGTCTGACCTTGCCCACTGCCCCACCTGTGAATCATCAAATTCCGGGAAGGAAAATTACCTTCATTCTTTCACAAGTTATTTTTGATCATTTGTTTAGAGCCCTTGAATGGCATTAGGGAAATAAGCCTGTGACCCACAGCATAGTGATTCTTACTCAAGTTAGCCCCTCATTTCCTTTTGCTGGGCCCTAAGCCAGGGAGTAGGTTTATGGACTTTTTGTGGTTCTAAGGGAGTGCTCCAATCATGTCGTGTGTGTGTGTGAGTGAGTGTACGTGTGTGTTTATGTATGTGCATGTGCTTGTGTTGAGGGGACACAGGGGAAGGAGGATGGTTTTAAGTGGAATGAGGAAAACACAGAAAAACAGATTTGGCTACACAGTGTTAGGGTATAAGTGTAATGCCAAGCAGAAGAAAAGCCCTGAATATTTTGTAATACTGCTAAGATAAATTAGAGTATCATCAGAACCTTGGAGTTCTTTTGGCCAACATACCTGCAATTCACATGGTCCTCCTCAGGCACTATCTCTGTGCTTTTCACTCCCATCCACAGTTGTTTTTCTCTCTTACAAAAGAGAAGTCCAAATAAACTCTCTTTGGATTCTCTAAGCCATAATTCCCTTTGGTCTACCCTTGCTTTTATTTTTCTTCCCTGTTCAAATAGAACATTTGAGACTGACTCAGTCTGCCTCCAGCATTATAAATGTGTCTCCCCAGCTTACATTCTCTCCTGCCTCAATGGCAAAGGTTTCCTTGTTTTGTGCACATGCGGCTGAGCATATTAAGTCCACCCAGCCTAGCCTGGCACTCAGAGCCCAGTGGAGGCATTTCTTTTAGAGGGAACATGAGGCTGAACATGAAGGAACAGTTGGATGCCAGTGAAATCTTTCAAAACAGTGGCTCTCTGGCTTTCAACAGCCTTCTCATCTTCTTTTGAGATTACCATTCATTTCATTTCTCTTCTTGTTTAGACACACTTGTGGTCTGCAATGTGCCCTGGGCCATCTTTTGGCTTTACTGCCAGACTGGCCTATGCTTCCCCTTCAACTTCAAGTAGGGAAGAAGACTCGCTCATCTTTCAAGTTTCAGCTTGGAGGCTGGGCCTTCAATGTAGTCTAGTACTCCAGCCAAAAGTTGTTAGTCCATCCTCTACCCTTTAAGCCTCTTACTCCCTTGTTGCCCATGTGACTTGCATAGCTTGCTGCTCTGCACTGTAGATAACCACTTGGGGGTCTTATGCAGCCAATAGCCTATAAGCTATTTAAGGGCAGAGTCTATATGTGTTGAACAATTTGTGTCTACTAGAGTGTGTAGCATATATCCTTGACCATGATGTGTTCATAGTAAATTTGCCTACTGAATCAAATATCATATATGAAATGAGTTGCCAGTCCAGGTTTGATGCATGATACTGGA
>SJYC01057818.1:0-12175 GCA_006408675.1 Madoqua kirkii
ACCAGGCTCCTCTGTCCATGGGATTCTCCAGGCAAGAATACTGCAGTGGGTTGCCATTTAGAGGAGTGAATTATTTTGTTTTGTCAGATTAATTTTGCAGCTATATCAGAAAACTAAATGATGTGGTTATTTATAAAAGCTTCTTGAAGTAGATACATGGCAAGTCATTCTGAGGTGAAATATCTCCAGTGATAATCATAGCCATTTAGAGGTTATTTTGTATTATAAAGATAGTAAGCACAACAACAGATATTAAATTACTCTGTTTAATAGAAACAACGATCATATGTCTGCATATAATTGCTGCAATAACACTCATAATTTTAAGCAAAATTATATATAGTAGCTGTCTTCTCTCTATTCCCATTGCTACCATTATCGCCTAAGCTCTTGTCACCTCACAACTAGGTCTCTCTCTCTCTCTGTGTCTCTCCTCTGTTTGCATCTACAACTCAGTAAATCATGACAGGTTTGGGTGTAATCAGTGCTGGAAATAGGGGGGAAAAATTGAGGACACAGTGAGGATCCAAAGAAACATAATCTTTACTGCACTGAGTTTATAGTATAGCAGGGAATGCTGGCCTGGATAGGGAGAAGTCAGGAACCCTGGGGGACTGTAACAGGACCAGCTGCAGCTCAACTGAGACCTGCAGCGGTGAGCAGGAGATGCCAGGGGAAGCAGGCGGGCGTGGAGTGAGTGCTGCGAGCGGAGCAAAGTCTACGTGGAAAGGCTAAGACGGAAAAAGAACTTGCGTTCTAACCAGTATTCTTATATATGATGAAGGCAGATTTCAGGACATAGACAGAGGTTTTAGAGCTTGGGTTCTGCTCAGACCTAAATGCTAATTGCAACTGTGTAATTTATTTTCTTTTAATATATTAGTGCATTTAGGCAAATAACTTGTTGACTGCAAACCTTGATTTCCTGACCTGTCAAATAGGACAGTAAATTCCTATGTCACAGGATTACTGCGAGGATTTAAATGTGGAATGCATGTGAAGCTCTTGGTGTAGTGCTTGGCTCAAATAAATGCTTAGTAAATTGTGGCTAGTGTTTGGATACAATAGGTCAAGCTTGCTGTTCTCTGCAAGCCTCCTTTTTAGCCTGTGATTCCTTCCTCAATCTATTCTGAATATTACAGCCTACAGGCCTTCTCTGAAATGCTAAAATCTGCAAGCTCTGAAAACAGAATTTTATCATTTGGCCACAAAGCCAGCCTGGCTTGAGGCCGTAGATAAACTTTACTTATCCTGCTTTGTGGAGTATTCATGTTTCCCTGCTAACCTTGACTGCATTTCATTTAGTGTGCTAGCCCAGATCCCGCTGAGTGTGTTTTGTAATATATGGTATACATACCATATTCCTGTCTCAAATATGAATCAGTTTGAATTCCAAAACACATCTGATTTCAAGGGTTTCAGATGGGAGATCGTGGACCTCTACCACCTGAGATCATCTTTCTAAAATACCCCCTTCTCCATCTCTCTCTGAATCGGGACCTTTGATGGCTGTCAGACAGCCTAGACTACTCCTTGTGGTTTTCAAGACCATCTCTAGTCTGTCCCCTCTGTCAACTGAAAAAAATATATATGTATATAGCTTTAAAGTTGACAGTTATGTTTTGTTGGGCAGAATTTCTGAGGACTTAAGCCCAGAAGACAGACTCTCAGATAACCCTGAGGGAGTACTCCAAAGAGGTAAGGGAGTAGTCAGGATGTAAGAGTTTTGCAACAAAAACCAGGTCATCACAATATCAAAAATTTACTGTGAATTAAAGAAAACCAGACAGCACGTTATGCATTTAGTGCATTTCTAGGTATGGGAAGATGCCAGAGTCTGGGCTCATTGAGATCATTCCTCCCATATGCAGCTTAACTGTCTAGGGTCAGAATTCTGCTCTTCTCCATCGTGAATCCCCTCTGGGTGCACAGCCGAGGCTGCTGCAGTGGCTGTTGGCTTGATGGTGATGTGGCAGGTGACATTCTTCATCCACACCATGCTACTTGCTTGAAATATAATACAGTCTGACTTGAAGCCTTTGTTCCTAAGGCTGCTTCCCTAAAGTAAAATGTTAACACTGCTTCCCATCCCACTTCCTTTTCCTCCTCTTTTTCTGGCTATTCAAATCCTACCCAGCTACTAGGGTATGATTCTTTATAGTTTCTTAATGGGCTTGCAAAGAGTCAGACATGATTGAGCAACTAACACTTTCACTTTTTTTCAGTGAAACTAGATTCTTTCTTCTCCGAATTCCTATTGTACTTAGTTTATTCACCACATATTTGAGCAGGTATATGTGCCAGCTCCTGTTAAGTGTTGGAGATCCAGAAGTGATTAAAACAGGAAAATTAAGGGCTCTGCTGTTATGGAACTTGTTTTCTAGAAGCTGGAACATGAGTAAATAGATAGTGAGCAGATAATTTCAGGTAGTGGTTCTGCTATGAAATTAATCAGCAGGACATGGGACAGGGCCTGTGGCAGAGGCAGAGGAGGAGCGGCAGACCTCAGAGCCTCCTCTCTGGTTCATCTTCACTCCCTGGTTAGATTGTGAATGCCTTAAGGGCGGAGTCACATCTTAACTTTTATGAGTCACAAAATGCTGAGTCTGTGATGAGTTCTCAAACGATGTTTGGTGGAGGCATCTGTCTTTCTTTAAAAAAAAACAGAAGGTAAAAATTTATTTATTAAATATCGAGCCCCACTTGGCTAACTCATTGATCTAAGAATATCTATTATGTACAAGGTACTGTGCTGGGCAAAGCTGGCTTTCTTTTCATTCCCGTTGCTTTTTATTTGTAGAATAAGAAAGAATTTTCATGTCCCAACAGTTTTCCCATTTGAAATGGTTTAGTATCTGCAAAAGGAGATACTATTCTGAAAAACCTGGATTATTCCTGAAATTGTTTCTAATTAATTTAAGTACTAATTGACTTCCAGTTCATTAGCATGAATTTTAAGGCCTAACCAGCAATCATATATTTCTTTTTTTTAAAGTAATTTATTTCTATATTAATTTCTTTTGATTGAGGCATAGTTGATTTACAGTGTTGTGTTAGTTTCTGGTAATAGTAAGGTGATTCAGTTATGCATGCATACATACATATATGTATTTTCTTTCAGATTATTTTTATTATAGTTTATCACCTGGTATTGAACGTAGTTCCCTGTGCTATATAGTAGGACCTTATTGTTTATTTCATATATAGTAGTTTATACCTGCTAATCCCAATCCCTAATTTATCCCCCCCTCCACCTTTCCCTTCTGGTAACCATAAATTTGTTTTCTAAAATACAAGTTTCTTGAACACTTCATCCCTAGTCCTTAAGCTACACGTGAACTAAATTACACAAAAGAGATGGCTGCATCCCCATGCCATAGGCAGCCCTCCTGGTAGTTACAGGTTGAAGCTCATGGCAAGACAATTAATCTAAGCTTGAGAAGAACCTGTGACAGAGTTCTGAAACTTACCCAGTGAACTCACATGGTCTTTTGCTTCATGAAGAAAACTGAAGCCCTATTCTGTGGTATCACATTCAATTTCTGGTAGATACACATTTTGTTTTTTATATTGAAAGAACATCTTGAGAGGCAAATCCCAAAAGGAGTTTTTCTCTTGTCGTAAAAATGGTGGAGAGAATTATGATTTGTAATAGCCAGAGCCCTGGTGGGTTAATAGCTACCCATTCCAGTATTCCTGCCTGGAGAATTCCGTGGACCGAGGAGCCTGGCAGGCTACAGTCCATCAGGTCGCAAAGAACACAAGTGAGCCACTAACACTTTCACTTTCACTTCACTGGTGGACTGAATTCTGAGACTTTTGATTTGACAGTACTTCCGAGACGGTGTCCTTTTGGTTACAGAAATAGAAAAATATTGCTCTATTAAAATGATGAAATATACACTTTGAGATGCTCCCAACATCAAAATAAGGTGGAGAGTTGGAGCTTACAGCTTGTGACTTCATCTTCTCAACTACTAGGCTTTTGTTCTTTGAGGTCAGGGCCCTGTCTCTTTAAATCCCAGTGCCTAACACGCTGCTAGCTGATCTGTCTTCTGTTTGTAAGTGTTAATGATGATAGAAGAATATAGTACCTAAGGGGACATGTGGACATCTGAAAATGCCCCTGTTAGAAAAGAGATGAAAGAATGTTTTGGGAGTAATTTTTAATATAGGCAGTTATAGTTCAATGGTTTTGAAAGCCAAAATTTTGTCCTCCTGTCTTAGAATCAAATCTATCTACATAGACCTCAGTTCTAAAAATCAGATATACCTTTCCTGGTGAAACAAATACAATGGAGAGATACTCAATTAAAACAGTCTTTGTAGTAAAGGATTTGAATGGGGCCAAACAAAGTGTTCAACTTGGTTGCCAGATAGTTAAAAGGCCTTGGATTGCCTTGATTGGTGTTACTGATTTGTAAAGTTCAGAGTGCATCCAGGATGTGAAAAGTTGAAAGGCAGTGCTTTGAAGAATAATTACTTCCTTCTATGACTGCTCAATTCAGTTCAGTCGCTCAGTCATTTCCGACTCTCTGCTTCCCCACAGACTGCAGCACACCAGGCCTCCCTGTCCATCACCAACTAACGAAGTTTACTCAAACTCATGTCCATTGAGTAAGATGCCATCCAACCATCTCATCCTCTGTTGTCCTCTTCTCCTCCTGCCTTCAGTCTTTCCCAGCTTCAGGGTCTTTTCCAATGAGTCAGTTCTTTGCATCAGGTGGCCAAGTACTGGAATTTCAGCTTCAGCAACAGTCCTTCCTGTACTATACAGTCCATGGAATTCTCCAGGCCAGAATACTGGAGTGGGTAGCCTTTCTCTTTCCAGGGGATTGTCCCACCCTAGGGATTGAATCCAGGTCTCCCACATTGCAGGCAGATTCTTTACCAGCTGAGCCACCAGGGAAGCTCTGTGACTGCTGCTGATCCGAATAAGTATTGGTCAAGGATGTCATCTAGAGATTTCAAATTCTGGGTCAGTAGTTGAGATGGATGGCCTTTCTTAAAGGCTTCCCTTACTTGGATAGTATATGGAGGTTGTAATAGAGTACCACCTGATCAGTCCTCTCAGATTTCTCTATTGTGATTGTTGTTTTATTTATCTGATCTCCATCTAGACTACAACCTCCCTAAGGCACATGCTCATCTTGTTTATGATTGTATTCCTAGTGCCCAGCTCTGAACAGGTACATAGTAGGTGCTCAAATATTTGCTCAGTTGAATTGAACATGCTTTTCTATATCACATTGCCTCCACCATTCCTAAAGATTAAGAAACTTAAGCTGGGTAAATAATTACCTCTTTATCTTTATTGTGATGACCAACTTATTTTCTCTAAAAGAGAAGAAAATAGTCAAATAGTGTGGCTAAATTTTTCAGTTGGTAGTGAGAGCTTTGAATTATATGCAATTTAGTCATCCAATTTCTTTGGTACTAGAGTAATTGAAAGATGTTTATAAAACATTGTATTACCATGGGACATCAGCCATAAGAGAGCTGAACCTTTATATCTTGCTTTTTTTGGTTAATTTCTGACTGATTGGGAAAAGAACTTAATTTTCTTGTAATAATGACTCCTGTATTTCAATCAGAACTTCAGCATTAGAGTTTTATGAGTAAATCAGCCCTTTTTCTTATTCTAAGGGGTTGAGACTCTGGAGTGAAACTTTTACAATTATTTAGTACTCAGAGAGTACTGTAGTAAGTTATATTTAATATAACTGATCATAAATGAAGTTTCATAAACTCTAATTGCTTGACTAATTCACAAGTGTATTGCTTTTCTAGAGTTGATTTCAGTGAAAATCTATGGTCACTATGCTCATTGGTGTAATATGCCCTCATCCTAATGACCATTGTAGTTAGATTTGCACGATAAAAGCTTACTAAAATGACTTCAATCAGTGCTTTTAATTCAGGGGTGTGACTCTAATAAACATTTTTGGGTGATCTTTTTTGTTGTTCTTTTAACTCCACAGTAGCTCTATAGTTTGTACACAGGAGTAAAATCCATAATATCTGCTTGCAAGTGGTGTGAGAGATGCATGCACATGTATAAATAATATTCAGATAAAATTTGAGAGCTCATCACTGTAGAACATTATTATAAATGAGATTATCTTAATATAACCATTTAAAAATGTTTTTATAAAGGTTAATTCACATAAAAAATATCTGTGATTTGTCATTATAGCTCTCTGAATTTTTTTCCTGTTGATGGTGTTTTTGTTATTGTTCTCCTTTTGTACCTTTCTCTCTTTTTAATTAATTTATTTTTTCTTTAGTTATGTTTAGCAGTTTATTATAAAGGATATTGTGAAGGATACAAATGAACAGCCAAATGAAGTATATAGGGCAAAGTCTGAAAGAGTCTAAGCACAGGATTTTCTGTGCAGATGGAGTTTGGGGTGTGCTACCCTCCCAGTGCTTGGATGCATTCACCAGCCTGAAATCTTCCTGAAGCCTATAGTGTAGAGAATTTTATGGCAGTTTCATCACTGCAGGAGTGATTGATTGACACAATCCACAGTCCCTCTCCCCTCCCCAGAGGATAGAGGGGTGAGGCTTAAAGTTCCAAGTTTCTGATCATGGCTTGATCTTTCTGGTGACCAGCCCCGTTCTGAAGCTGTTCAGGAGCTCGCTAAGAGTGCCTTATGAGAACAAAAGATTTTTCTATCATCTAGGAAATTCCAAGGGATTTAGGAGCTCTGTGTCAGGAACCAGGGGAAGAGAGTAAACCTATTTATTATGTCACAGAGGGATAAATTAATATGTGGCTACATGAATGGATAAGTGACTTCATGGACACATGGGTAAATGAATGGATGAATAGGTAGGAGGCTAGAAAATGAATATATAAGCAAATGGTGAGGTAGAATGGAGGTGGATACATAGATGGATGTTGTCTGATTAATAGGTAGATGACATGGATTTTTAAAAATCTTTTAATCAGCAGAAATTAACTTGCATCCAGAGCGCTGGCTACAAAGATGTCTTTGTATTTTTCTACTTTCCTCTTGCTTTTCTTGTCCTCTCTGTCTTTTAATTTGTATTGGAGTACAGTTGATTCACAATGTTGTGTGAGTTTCTGCAGTATAGCAAAGTGAATTAGTTATACATATATCCACTCTTTTTTAGATTTCCTTTCCATTAAGTCACCACAGAGCATTGAGTAGAATTCCTTCTCATTAGTTAACTCTTATACGTGGTAGTGTCAATCCCAATCTCCCAGTTCATCCCACTCACCTTGATATCTATATGTTCCTTTCTCTTCTTTGACTAATGTGTCAATACAGTTGTGTTGCAGAAATATTTTATTTTCTAATGCAGATAATTTAAGTATAATTTATACAATAATTTCAATGTATTTTTAATGTGCAGTGCCCCAAAATTGCCTCCTCCTAAATAGCAAACTCTTCAAATGTCCTTAAAGATTTTTCTTTTCAGTAGACTACATTTCTCTCTCTCTCTTTCTTTTTTCTGAATAGTTGTGGAGTTCTAAGTAATGGTATCAAGAAGATATTTATGACAGCAGAGTTTTACATGAGGGAAATCTCAGAGAAAAATATCCATATCAGTCAAATGTGCATAGTTACATAGAATATACACTCTAGTCGAATGAAACTTATAAATCAAGAAATCATAAGCAGAGTGTTTTTCTTTATGGTTCTTGTCACAAGTAATTGGGATAATTTTTTATGTGAATATAATTTCCTCTTTTTCTTAAGGTGCTTTATCATTCGAAGATGCCTTTTAGGGAAAAAAGTCTTAAGAAGACAGTAAACAAAGCATAATTCTCCATTTTTGACCAGGGCCCACATTTGGCTTATTAATAACCAGCCTTAAACTAAAGAGAAGCTCTAGAAGTAGACATGTACCTAGCTGGATGGGCATTCCAATAGAGGGAAGAGTGAGTGCTCCAACAGGACATAGGTATGTGATGGGAAAAGGGTTACCATTTTCCCATAGCATATAGATCATGAAGGAAGATCTAGAAGGTAGCCTAGGGCTGAATAATACAGGACTTTGAATGCTGTATTAAGGGCATTAGTCTTTATTCTATCAGGAGCCTTTAAATACAGATGGGCAAGTAATAGTCATTTATAGTTTTTTATTGAGTTCTGTGTGCCAAGCACTGCTCTAGGCATTAGGGTTACATCCCTTAACCAAACAGATGAAAATCTCTGTTCTCATGGAGCTCACATTTTTAGTGGGAGAAATAGACAAAAATAAATTATAGACTATGTGAGAATATGGTAAGTTTTATTAAAAGGAAAAGCAGAGTGTGGTAAAGCAGGTCAAGAGTGTGTGGAGGAGGTGGGTATTTCCGTTTAAATAGGATGGACAGAGTAGGTCTCCCAGAGCAAGAACTTAAAAGGGGAGGAAATGATGGAAGAGACTGTATAGATTACAGGAAAAATCCTTCAGGGAAAGAGAAGAGACAGTACATGTGGCTTATTGCCTTCCTGGGGAGCCGTGAAGTGGTTGGAGTGACTGGAGCTGAGTGAGTGAGAGAAACGGTAGCTGGAGATGAGGTCGAGGGGCGTGGAGAGCGCAGCTCCGTGGGGCCTGGGGGGCTCTTGGAAGGACTCTGACTTTCACTGGAAGTGAACATAGGGCGCCATTGGAAAGTTTTGAGCAGAGGAGTGATATGGTCTGGCTTTTTTTTTTTTTCCTAACTGAAGTCCATGGTTTATTGAGAGTTCCTTAGCTTTTTCTTTCCTTCTTTTTTGGACCGGAAAGTAGGATTTATTGGTGTAAGGGGGGAACAACACCAAGGCTTCATGAGTGCAGGGGCCGCCATTTGTCCCGAGGGCCAGGATTAGGGATGTATTTGGCCACACAGCCATCTGGGGTGAGCTGCTTTTATGCCACCATGTCTTCAACATCATCTGTATTAAATATAGTCATTTCCCGCTTCTTGGAGATGTGAATCTCCCGGCGACCAGGGGACTTGACCTTAGCCCTGTGTAGGGCTTCAGTTACATGCTCATTGCTCTGCAGCTTGGTGGATGGATGTTATGACTTGGCCAAAGTGGACCCTGGCCACTGTGCCCTGGGGCAGGAACAACACCAAGGCTTCATGAGTGCAGGGGCCGCCATTTGTCCCGAGGGCCAGGATTAGGGATGTATTTGGCCACACAGCCATCTGGGGTGAGCTGCTTTTATGCCACCATGTCTTCAACATCATCTGTATTAAATATAGTCATTTCCCGCTTCTTGGAGATGTGAATCTCCCGGCGACCAGGGGACTTGACCTTAGCCCTGTGTAGGGCTTCAGTTACATGCTCATTGCTCTGCAGCTTGGTGGATGGATGTTATGACTTGGCCAAAGTGGACCCTGGCCACTGTGCCCTGGGGCTTTCCAAAGGCACTGCATGTACAGTCTGGAGCCTAGATTGGGGGTAGCATGCCAGTCAGGAAGGTTCAATGGCAAGAGTTGTCTCCAAGGTCCCTTAGGGAAACCTGTACAGGCAGCGGCTGCGTACACTACTGAGGAGGCTGCTGTTTATAGCCATTGCACACTGGGCCCCAGTGGGGAAAGAGCGCGGTTGGTTTACCTGGCTGCAAACTGACTTGGGTTTAAACAGTTTCACTTCGTCAGTGTGTTCACAATTCACTGTAGCAGGGGAACCTGGAAATAGGGGCACAGGCTAGGGGCCTCTTACAGAGATCCAGGCATGAGGTGATGCGGTGGCAACCTGAGCCGTGCGCTCATGCCGGATCCGTGTTGATGTATGGCCAAGCCAATGCAATATTGTAAAAGAATTAGCCTCCAATTAAAATCAATAAATTTATACTAGAAAAAAAAAGGCAACTCACCAATTGAAAAAAAAAGAATGTTACTTTGGCAATGAGGAGAGAATTGTGGCAGAGATAATTAATATGAGGCCGCTGCCATGACTAGACTCTAAATGGATGGTTTGTGTGAGAATGAAGAAGCAACTGCAGAGAGATCACCATGAACTTGACAACTGTTTGGCTATAGGGAATGAAGGAGAGGGAGGAAACCCAGGTGAATGGAAGCTTAAAACTCAAGGAGTGGGATCCAGATGGCGCCCTTACCATAAACGCGACCCTCTTTGTGCAAGTCTCCTGACCCTTTGTGGTCATCCTCTGGGCTTATGTGGTGTTTCCGCTAGGTTATTATTGTCTGCTCACTTTTTGCTACTATATTTGCTCTCCTATTACCCACCTTCCAGAGCTGAGAGAAGAGCTCTGATTCTTACAATTGTGGCAGTATTAAGGTATAATTAGCAATTAAGGATAATGAAAGACCAAAGAATCGAAATTTATATTTAGTTTGTATATGCAGAATAGCTGATTGAAGAACAATAGTATATATTGGTTACAGTGAATTCAGTAGATGACACGTGAGACATGTTAGGCAAAGACTTTGGTTGGCAGGGGAGTGCTCTTCGAGATGATGGTGACAAAAGGAAGTTACCCAAAGGAAAATTAAACTAATGGGGCTTGGGGCATATCTGTAAATTTTAGATTACCTTGGACTGTTTCAATTCAGTAGTTCAGCCCTAATATCCTACAGCTTAATTATACCAACTGAAGAGGCCATTGACTAAGAGTTAGTATCTAGTAACAATCATATCTGTGGTCTGTTGTTGATCATTTAGCCTCCACAAAGTTCAGTTGCATCATTTGTAAACTGAGAGATCTTGATCATATTATCTCAAATTTCATCCAGTTTAATAGTGTCTAACTCCATATAATGGAATTTAATATGGATAAAAAATGTTAATTTCAAAATGGAGAGTTGGGGTGGGAGAAGAGAACTAAAGTTTCTTCCCCTAAGACAGAGTTGAAATATTGCTAGCAGTGTTTTTTGTTTGTTTCTGTCCCCCACAATTAAACTGTCAACATATATTCAATTGAGATACAGATTTAAAGTACCCAAGACATGTGTATACCTTAACTTAGAAAAATGACTAAATTAAATCTTATTTCCCCTGAATTTACATTCTTACTTTGAAGATACATATATGCTTCCAATCTTGAGTTTAAAATCCCAAGGGATAGAAAAAAGAGAAAAGAGTGGTTGCTTGAAGAACTGTGTAACTAATAAATAACACAGGCGGACAGGGACCTGTTTGAATGGCAGCAGGCTAAGTGCGGCACTTTTGAGACTTTGGCATTTCTCACTCTGATTTTGCATTACAGAAAATCATTGTGCATAGAACAGTTTTCTGTACCCCACTGGGAAAATTAACGAGAAATTACCAGGTAGAGATAGTCCTAGGGTGAATTGATCTCTCTTAAAAAGGCTTCAGTTGTGATGTAAATATTCTCCCTTACTTTCTTTTTTATAGGCAGTAAAGGTTGTTTGGGGTTTGTATCAGCAGGATGTGATAAAGACATAGTACAAAGATGTAGTAATGTAAATCCTTGAGGGAATCAACAGATTAAAAGTAGAAAAAGAACTGCATATATAATAGCATATTTGTCCCAACTGATGGAGGGGAGGATGATCTTTAATATTTAGTTGGTGGTATTTGAAGATGATTTTATGAGACCTTGTGACCAAATACTTCTCACTTAAAACTCCTACTAGAATTCTTCCCACCAGTGAGCCACATATTTTTCTTAGTTAAAAGGGATGTGAGTATGCATGATGTACATCATTCAGCTTCTGTTGTAGGAAATAAATGTATAGGATATTGTAGAAGGTTTGATTTCTGTTCCTAACATGATTTAAAAAAAATCTGATTCTTTCCTAATCACATTTCTTAACTAGCACTTCAACATATTTATATAATAGAAAGGCTTTCATGCTCGTCTTTTGTTATTCTAAGATCTTGAAGTATCTTCTGAATCTTGGAAGATTACTAAGTTATTAGCTATTGCCTTGCTTGCTTTAGTATTGCTTTATTACTGTAGTATTGCTGTACTCTAGATCTGCAAGGAGTTGTGCCTATATATGCTGTATGGTAATCTTAATTAGTCACTGTATCTTAACTGGAATGTACCATTTCCAATGATTCTCAATGTTAGAAGTAGAAAACCACATGCAAAAAAAGGTGTTGGAGGTTTTGAGAAATTGGCATATATTAACAGATCGGTAAGCTCAATGTTATCTAGAATATTTATAAAGTGTTCTATAAATATCCATAACTGAGTTCTAGACAGCTGTTTCATTGTATTTCACTACAATTAAATG
>SJYC01057819.1:0-14222 GCA_006408675.1 Madoqua kirkii
GCCAGTCTATGTTCAATACAGGATACAGGATGCTTGGGGCTGGTGTACAGGATGATCCGGGGAGATGGAGGGGGGGAAAGGGAGGTGGGAGGGGGCTTCAGCATTGGAAGATCGTGTACACCTGTGGCTGATTCATGTCAATGTATGGCAAAATCAATACAGTACTGTAAAATAGAATAAAATATTAAATTAAAAAAAAAGAGTTTAAAAACTGATGACCTGTGAGATCAATATGGCATGCAGATGTGTTTCATTTGGTTTCTACAATATAGACTCAGATAGGATTATTTATTCTTTTTTAAAAATTTTTATATTTTTCCAGATATATTGATAATCCAGGTCATTGGATCTTTCTGAAAAATAATAAGATTGGCAGAAGATGGCCCCTAATCTTGCCTGAATGCTTAACAGCTCAAATGAGTAGAAGCTTCCCACTATAAGCAGTGTATGTACTCCCTAATTTGCCATAATCCCCACAATTGCTTCTTTCACAGAGCAACTCTACCTAGGCTTCATTTTCTGCTGGATTGCCTAGGCATCGCTGTTTATAATTTTTGATCTATATTATACTAAATCATTCATTAACTTATACTCTTTTCTGTCTTTATTCTGTGTGTCTTGTGTCTTTAATTGCACTGTAAACTTTTAAAAGGCAGAATTTGCATCTTATTATTACTTTGAATTTTCCATAGCATAAGATTTGTATACATTCACCGAATAAATAAATTTAATCAGTTCAGTGAAAATTAGAGTATAACATACCCTATGTTATTGTACTTTGTTTTATTAAACTTCAGAGATACTGCATATTTTACAAATGGCAACCCTCTGTTGTAAGATGATGGTTAGCATTTTTTAGCAATGAAGTGCTTTTAAATTAAGGTTTGTGCATTGTTGTCTTATACATAATGCTATTGCACATTTCATAGACTACAAGATAGTATAAGCATAACTTTAACATGCACTGGGAACCCAAAAAATGTGTGTAACTCACTTTTTGGGGAATATTTTCTTTATCTAGGGGTCTTTAAACAACCCTACTATATCTCCAAGGTAAGCCTGTAGTTGTTATTTTAGCTTGTGGTTACAGTATTAGTTGATTTAAGAAGACTTCCAAACGCTCAGGCAAAATGAACCATCATGTTTGCTACCAGGAAAAGTAACTTGCTAAAAACATGATTTAGATAATGAGTTTTCCCTTTGTTGCACAGTGGAAAAAGTTAGACCAAAACTACAGACTTTTTATCTTTGAAAACACCATCTTATTCTCAAAATGATCACTCTGCACGGAACTTGTATTTTACAGCTGAAATAATCAGTTTCTGTGGGGTGTTATTACTCACACTATCTTTTCTGTTGAGAGAAAAACGTGTTTTCAGAGCACAAGTTCCCAATCTTTCAAAATAAGTCACCTTGCAAGAAAATGAAATGTAACTTTAGTATGCAGCCCACCAGGCTCCCCCGTCCCTGGGATTCTCCAGGCAAGAACACTGGAGTGGGTTGCCACTTCCTTCTTCAATGCATGAAAGTGAAGTCGCTAAGTTGTGTCTGACTCTTAGCGACCCCATGGATTGCAAGCCTACCAGGCTCCTCCATCCATAGAATTTTCTAGACAAGAGTACTGGAGTGGGGTGCCATTGCCTTCTCCCTTAGTATGTTCAGATGCTGCCGTATGAAAGGTACCTTCTCTAACCATAGCCAACTATAGGGAGCAATTGTGGATATTTCTGTAGACTGGCAGCCTATAGGGATTATAGAAGAGACAAAGCTTTGAAGGACAGAACACTAAGGAGTGATATAACTAGAAAAAGAAAGAAAGAAAGAAACCAATCCAGTAAAGGGATCTTTCCACTTGTCTACATTCTGTTCTTCTTTCCCTCCCTGCAACATACGGAAAATATAATTTGTTTTTCTATCTTTCAAAAAATTTATAAATATTCCCTTCTTCATAATATACCATGGTTGTAAAAATACTGGAATTAAAAACCCAGTGTATCTTCTGGGTAGAAGTGTTTAAGGCCTCCCCTCCCTCTTTCAGGAATATTTTAGATTCAGCTTTTGCAGCTCAATTCTGAGATCCCGATAGAGTAGGGAACTAAGGGGCCAACCTTAAGTCATCCTCAGTGTTCAGAGTCAGAGGTAAGAGGAGACAGATCAGCTTTACAACCCCAGATCTGGCTAGGAATGAGATAGTCATGAAACACGGGACCAAAAGCCCAGCTTTGGCTTAGAGTGACTATACTTCTTGAATAAACCAGGAGGGTCTCATCATTACAGGCCTGAACAGTGTAGTCTTCTCTGTTAAAATCACTTGTATTGGAAGGTAGGACCCTGAGGAAATGGTGCCCCAGAAAGCAAGCAGGCATTTCCTAGGGACCAATGGGTGAGTTAGCATCACTGACTCAATGGGCATGAATCTGAGTGAACTCTGATAGACAGTGAAGGAGAGGGAAGCCAGGCATGCTGCTGTCCATGGGGTCACAAACAGATATAACTTAGCGACTCAACAACAATGAGATTCATAGGACATTTTCACAACAGAAAAATGGTACAAGGACTTAGCCAATTTTGAGTTGTCCTTTTGACCATATCTTCTTCTCACCTCATATTGTATCTTATTTTCCATGGTATACAGGACCATTTATGATCTGACTCTAAGCTACCTTTCTTGGTTAATTACTGATTTCTTCAGTCCACCACCTATGCATGTGAAGCCATGCACACAAGCTACATACACTTGCCCATATTTTTATTTATGTTTTCTCTTTGGGAAAGTCCTTCTCCCCATGAAGCATTCTGGAATTTATCTTTCCCTTTTGTATGTCCGTACTCTCCTATTTTTTCCCCCTTTATCTCCTGGCTCCTTTAAGGAAAGCTAAGCTTGATTTCATGTTCCCAACAAGGCCAGGCATGTGTGTCGAGTGCAATAGCCACTCAAGGTAGAGAGAATCAGGCTGCCTCTGTGGGTCACTTTGCTTAAGTACAATAGTCTGAAATCAAATGAGTCTGAAGAAATCTTCCACTATTTCAGTTCCTACTGTTCTTATATATTAAACAGGTTAGGTTCTTCTGCCTTCACCTTTTTCTTGGTTCTCTAGTTTTCATGCTGTGGTCACAGAGCTCTTAACAGTCTAAGGTAGTCTGCAGAATCCAGGAAAGTAGGTATGACATGATAAAACTTCCATTGTGGTATCAAGGTGTTGTTTAGACCTCTCTCTTATCCAATGTCAATAAAATCAGACAGATGCAAGAAGTATATGAATCCTCCATATTCAGAAAATGGTTTTCAGGGCTCATCTTTAAATTTATGGAACACTTTATTAAAAATCATACAAAATGTGAAATCTCGACATATGGAAAAGACACATGTGGGCCTCTGTGTAAGATTTGCTGAATGTTCTTATTGGGATTATGAGAGAACTCAGACCTCTATTACTGATGAATCTAGAACTGCTTGTCAATGGGCATGAGTTATTAAGGTGATGGATCAAAGAAGTCAACCTGGGAAGAAATCATTTAATAAAAAGAGGGAAATAAGCCTTTGTAAAAGTACTCATCATTAAGTAGGACATCAGACTCTAACATCTGCTTTAGTTTAAGAGAAACAATCTTAATCTGATAAATTGCTTTATCACTTTGCTTAACCTTAACCTTGCTTTAAGATGTTTACTGTTTTAAGATGTTCCTATGGGCTATATCTTAATAATAATCTGTACAAATGAGAACTTTATACATTCATTTTTGCCTAGCTCCATTTAGAAATAAATAGAAACAATACAAGGCTTATGTAAAGAAGGAAGTAATAAAATTTTAAAAAGCACAGACCTCAAAGTTCTGCAGATCTGGGTATTGCCTATAGATCTACCACTTGAGATGTATGATGGTTTAGTTGCTAAGTCACGACCAGCTCTTTGGCAAGCCTATGGACCATAGCCAGGCTTATCTCTCCATGGGATTTCCCAGGCAAGAGTACTGGAGTGAGTTGCCATTTCCTTCTCCAGGGGATCTTCCCAACCCAGAGATTGAACCCAGGTCTTCTGCATTGCAGGCGGATTCTTTACCAACTGAGCCCATGGAAGGCCTATACTTTCAAAGAGGAATGTCAAATCAACAGAGTTACTAAATCAAAAGCAATGCGAAGTGAGAACTGTCCATTTTTGTTTTAGATTTTGATTAAAAATATCAATAAATCACCTTTGTTTCATCTCATGCAGTAGTTTATTATTGCGGAAAGAAAACAATCCATTTAAATTTCCCTCCATTCCCATTTCCAGTCTATGAGTCTCTCCCGGTCCAACCTGCTGTGAAATTCTGGGCTCTGCATTCTTGTCTCAGCAAGGTGAATTCAGGTGACCAAGTGAGAATCTGCACAGCAGCTTCAGCGATCCCAGGAACTGAAATGCTTTGGATTCTGGGAAAACTTTGGCCCAACAAAATGAGAATCTGGGGTTGACAGAGAGATATCCCCAGTGTTCTTAGCTGTCAAGAAGCTAAAGGGAAGTTGAGCAACTGGGTGAGTCATCTGCACTCCTGAGGCTGGGAGAGTTCAAGGAGATGGAAGACTTAACAGTGCACAGAGCACAAAATATTTTGCATCCCATCCCTTTCTAGATTGCTACCACAACTTGAGACCCAACAGTAAAAATGGTAACTCAGCTATGAGGATGCAGGAGTCAGAGAAAGGAAGATCAAGCAAAGAGGTGTCCAGCAATATAGAACTACTGAACAGTAAGAGCAAAACCAAAGTTAGAATATTTAAGAAGTGTCAGGTACAGCAAAATATAATGAATTCATGATTATTAAACTGAAACTTTCAAAATATGAACTGAATTACTGACAATGACAAAAAAAAGTAGAGAACTTATGGATCAGTCATCACTGAGATTGGTAAGGCATGCAAAGATCCACCATTTCAGAGGTACCAAGACCAGCATATTCGAAAGAGAGCATTCTCTAATTTAAAAAAGAAGTAACTCCAATGTTATTTAAGCTATTCTTTTACCAAAATGCATAAACTTTCCCATTTTATTTCATATAATTGACATATTCAACCCGTTGGATGTTAGTACAAAAGAAAACTACAGACCAATCTCAACCATGATTTAAAATGTAACAATTCTAAATAAGCTATTAGCAATTGGAATCCAAAAATATATCAAAAGAATACTATAATGTGACTAAGAAGGTTTATCTGGAGAAATGTGTGAATAGTTCAGAAAAGTTCTCTCAATATATTCCAGAATATCAATTAATAAAGGAGAAAAAACATATAAACTTATCAATATCAGATGCAGGCAACATATATGATAAAATACATCATCACATAGTCATTTCAAAAAATTGCCAAGTAAAATAGAAACTACTTAATGAAGTTACTTAAATATAATATTTCCCCACATCTGATCACATATAAAAGTTTAAAGAGTAAAACAATAGAACATTTATAATAATAACAGAAAAATAATAGAATGACTGCTATTAAGATTATTAATCAACATTGTCTTGGCAATGTAGTGGAATAAGAAAGGACTTCCCAGGTGGCTCAGTGATAAAGAATCCATTTTCCAATACAAGAGCTACAGAGACACAGTTTCAATCCCTAGGTCTTGAAGATCCCCTGGAGCAGGAAATGGCAGCCCACCGCAGTAATCTTGCCATAAGATTATTAATCAACATTGTCTTGGCAATGTAGTGGAATAAGAAAGGACTTCCCAGGTGGCTCAGTGATAAAGAATCCATTTTCCAATACAAGAGCTACAGAGACACAGTTTCAATCCCTAGGTCTTGAAGATCCCCTGGAGCAGGAAATGGCAGCCCACCGCAGTAATCTTGCCAGGACAGAGGAGCCTGGTGGGCTACAGTCCATGAGGTCACAAAGAGTTGGACACAACTGAGCATGCACACAAGTAAGATAAGAAAATAAGGTAATTTTGGTATAAACAGTGGAAGAGGTATAGCTATATTTTTTACTGATAACATGGTTTGTATACCCAGAAAACCCCAGAGACTAAAATACTCAAACTCAATTAAAATCATATGGCAGATCCCAAGATAATTATATTTATAGCAATACACTCAAACTTACACACTGATATGTGAATATGTATGTATTTTTATATATTCATATATACACATATATACTCATAAACCTCATGAAATATTTTATAGAGCAACACTAGCTGATGTAACAGATAAACCTAGGAACTAAGTGGTCCATCATAGTTGAAGTCAACATTTCCCTTCATGAATTGAGGCCGTGGGTGTTGTGGGGTGAAAAAGAAGTTTATTCCATAGTCATCCAAGGAATACAGCTGACAGAGGCTTGGTCATCTTTATTTCAAGGCTCCTAAGGTTGCCCTAAGTATTAATAACCAACTGATAATTAGAGAAAGACTTGCATATTTTTAATTTAGACCTAAAGCTAGTAAACAGCACTTCTGCCACATCCTGTTGCTCTAAATTCAGACACTGAGAAACTTGTAGATAAAAGGGAACCTGGGAAATACAGTTTGGGGGATACTGTACAGCCATTTCCCAGGAGTAACACTTCACTATGAAGCCAGAACATAAATTTTGGGTGGATGACTTGTCTCTGTTGCAGGTGGGCATTATTACCACCATTTTACAGGTGACAAAACTGAGGCACAGAAGTTTAAATGGCATATCCAAGGTTACCCACTTACTAGTAGTAGATCCAAGATTTGAACCAAACCAGGATTTGAATCTTGTTCCAGAATCTATGGTTTTAACCATTGTGCTACACTCCACCATATCAAATGTCTTTTGTCTCTTCTAAAAACAATCACCAAGAAATGGAAATAGCAAAAAAAAGATCATCTGCAATATTCAGTTCAGTTCAGTTGCTCAGTCATGTCTGACTCTTTGCAACCCCATGAACTGCAGTGCACCAGGCCTCCCTGTCCATCACAAACTCCCAGAGTCCACCCAGACCCATGTCCATTGAGTCAGTGATGCCATCCAACTGTCACATCCTCTGTCCTCCCCTTCTCCTCCTGCCCTCAATCCCTCCCAGCATCAGGGTCTTTTCCAATGAGTCACCTCTTCACATGAGGTGGCCAAAGTATTGGAGTTTCAACTTCAGCATCAGTCCTTCCAGTGAACACCCAGGACTGATTTCCTTTAGGATGGACTGGTTGGATCTCCTTGCGGTCCAAGGGAGTCTCAAGAGTCTTCTCCAACACCACAGTTCAAAAGCATCGATTCTTCAGTATTTAGCTTTCTTTATAGTCCAACTCTCACATCCATACATGACTACTGGAAAAACCATAGCCTTGACTATAAATTTATTAGGTATAGATTGAATGAGAAAGATATAGATCCTATGTGAAGAAATCTTGAAGGACATAAAAATAAATACTCACAAATGAAAAAGCACTGCTTATTCTTGGATAAAACTTCACAGCTTTAAAGTGTTGGATTCTTCAAAAATTAGTAACCCCAAAGATTTCATTTTTTAGAATTTGACAGTTATGTGAAATGTCTTTTTAATCTGTCCAATATTCATCTGTAAAAACACAATATTAGGGGGATTGCCCTACTGGATATTGGTATATCCAACCAACTAAATGGAAATATTTAAAAAATAGAGAATTAAAAAAATCCCAGCATACATTAAAATTTTAAAGTTTAAAAATGCTGTTTTAATTCAGTCAGAGAAGGGTGAGTTATTAAACAAATGGTGATAGTACTATCATGCTTATCCATGGTGAAGAAAGTAACATTGGACCTTTATATTACATCACCTACAAAAATACATTCCAAATGGATGAGAGACTTAAATACAAATAACAAAAATGTAAAGTAATCTTGGCAAAAATCAAGATTACACATACAATCTAAAGCCAAGAGAAACCTTATTAACCAAGACAAGGAGACCAGAAACCATTTCAAAAACAGCACACTTGGTTATATAAAAGTAATTTTAAAAATGTTTCCTGAATAGTAAAAAGTAAATCAATAAGCTAGATATTGGGAGAAAACTGCAGTACAGCCAACAAAAAATTAACAATTTTAATTATATGCAAAGAAGTCTTATACATTGACAAGAATAACAACTGAACAGAAAAATGAGTCCCCCCCGCCAAAAAAAATATGAATAAGCAGCTAAAAAAAAAATCCAAATGGTGAGCATACATATTTAAAACTTCTCCAACTCACTAGTGGTCAGGGAAATACAAATTAAGGTAACAATGAAATATCACATGCCTATGAAACTAACAAAAATAATAAAAGCTTCTATTACTTATTCCTGATGGAGAATTTAAATGTGCATTCACACATTGCTAGTAGAAATCTGACTTGTTATGTGTTTTGGAGATAGCAATCTAGAAATACGTATTTAAAACCATACCATTTGACCCACCAATCTCAAAGAAATAAGCAAACCACATCTCAAGCTATAAGTAGTTCAATCCATCATGAAAACGAAGTAGACTGCAATCTATGATATTCTTCAAGAATAAAAAATAAAAGATCTGCAGCTCATCAGTGCTACCCTGATTTGACTTTGAAATATCAAAAGCAGAATGTCTCTATGGTTTCAGTGGTTGATGTTCAGTTAAGAATAATTTAGGAAGAACTTCCATGTTTGACTTAATGTCAAGGTATCTGAAAGTGTTAGTCACTCAGTCACATCTGACTTTTTGCAATTCCTTGGACTGTAGCCTTCCAGGCTCTTCTGACCATGGAATTCTCCAGGCAAGAATACTGGAGTGGGTGCTGTTCCCTTTGGCAGGTGCTCTTCCTGACCCAGGGATCAAACCTGAGTCTCCTGCCTTTCAGTCAGATTCTTTACAATCTGAGACTTTGGCTCAGATAATGAGAGAAAGAGGACTTATTAAGTTTGGGGCAGAATGGAAGGGTGTGTGTAAGAACTTTCTTCTGAAATCTCTCCAAGGAAGATGCGACAAAGGGTGCATTCAAGAAGGAAGGACGCTGTAGGAATGTTGCTTGGGCCAGGTGGTTAAAATGATAGCCCACAGTTTATACATATCTCCCCTAGGCAGTCTTCTCCCACACTGAATCTGAGTTTGATCATGAGGCTTATTTTGGTCAAGCAAGGAGAGACTTGAAAAATGTGTACACATCCGAGCTTGCTTTCTCTTGGTGCCATTGGGAACCTGGAGATTATCACGGTGTGAACAAGCTTGATCTAGCCTACTGGATGATGAGTTTTATTTGGCTCAGTTATCCTACCAGCTAGCCAACTAACTGCCAAACATATGAATGAAGCCATCAACCACTCGCCGATGGAAGATGCCTGAGTGAGCCCAGCTGAGATGGTCAGAACCACCCAGCCCAAAATGTCAATTCACTAAATCTTGAGCTACTGATATGGCTATTACTTTAAGATTCAAAATTTGGGGATGGTTTCTTACACAGCTAAAGATGCTATACTACTAAAAGACCAGGGGACCAAAATGTCATAAAACCTTAGAATCTTTTGAACATTCATGCTTTAAAGCAGGGAGCTTATATGAATATAGTCAACTGTCAATTTATAAAAAAGCATATGAATAGAGATGTGTTATACGAGGACAAGCATTGAAAAGAAAGGCAATAAGAATACCTAATCAAGTTGATTCAGCCCTTAAAAGAAAACAAAATGAAGTATGAAATAAAAGCATTGAAAAGTGTGAATGCTTAAACTGTATGAATAATGCAGTTTGATTATAAGCATATCTAATTCCTCTAATATTAAATTAAAGTAATTCTAAAGACACATGGTACACTATATATAAAACAGGAGACTCAGAGAACTGAATCATTCTTTGTTAAAAAAAAAATATCTAGTTAGTTTGAACTAGTGCTTATGATGTATAGCTTGAGAAGAATTGTTATTTTAGATATGGGAAAAACAGTAAAGCACTGAGAATTATGGTCAATGTAGATTAATTCAAATAAAACCAATGCCTAGTAAAATTCATAGAAATTATGAACTTGTCCTGAGCTTTGTTTTCCATTATTATCATCAATGAGAAACAATTTACTTCTTTGCCCAACTCCTCGTCTTGTTCCCAAATGATCACTCCAGCAAGCCTTATTAAGTGCTTTAGGGTCAACTGAGAAAAATGTGAACTTTAGTTGAAAGAATGGTGTCCAACACGTGGTGTATGGGGAGTTGCATTCTGTCCCTGTGGTATTTCTTAGGGACAATGCCACTGTACGGGGATTGTTAAGTATTACAAAGTGCCTTCAAGTGAAATTTCTCTTGAAATCTCATCACTGTCCTTGGAAATTCGTAGCATTGAAAAGAAAGGCAATAAGAATACCTAATCAAGTTGATTCAGCCCTTAAAAGAAAACAAAATGAAGTATGAAATAAAAGCATTGAAAAGTGTGAATGCTTAAACTGTATGAATAATCCAGTTTGATTATAAGCATATCTAATTCCTCTAATATTAAATTAAAGTAATTCTAAAGACACATGGTACACTATATATAAAACAGGAGACTCAGAGAACTGAATCATTCTTTGTTAAAAAAAAAATATCTAGTTAGTTTGAACTAGTGCTTATGATGTATAGCTTGAGAAGAATTGTTATTTTAGATATGGGAAAAACAGTAAAGCACTGAGAATTATGGTCAATGTAGATTAATTCAAATAAAACCAATGCCTAGTAAAATTCATAGAAATTATGAACTTGTCCTGAGCTTTGTTTTCCATTATTATCATCAATGAGAAACAATTTACTTCTTTGCCCAACTCCTCGTCTTGTTCCCAAATGATCACTCCAGCAAGCCTTATTAAGTGCTTTAGGGTCAACTGAGAAAAATGTGAACTTTAGTTGAAAGAATGGTGTCCAACACGTGGTGTATGGGGAGTTGCATTCTGTCCCTGTGGTATTTCTTAGGGACAATGCCACTGTACGGGGATTGTTAAGTATTACAAAGTGCCTTCAAGTGAAATTTCTCTTGAAATCTCATCACTGTCCTTGGAAATTCGGTGTTATCCCCTTTGTGCAGATGAGAAAGTTTAGATCAAGCAAGTTGGACAGCAGCCAGGCTCTTGTCTCCTAGATATGAGTAGTTTAGATTCTGCAGCCAATTACCCTGTACTCCTAAATGGTTAGAAAAGTCTCTCTACTACTTTTTTTTTTAAATTTATTTATTTGTGGCTATGCTGCATCTTCGTTGCTGTGTATGGGCTTTCTCTAGTAGCAGTGAGCACTGGCTACTCTCTGGGGTGGTGCAAGGCCTTCTTATTGCGGGGACTTCTCCTGTTGCGAAGCATGGACCGTAGGGTGAGTGGGCTTCAGTAGTTGTGGCGCATGGGCTTAGTTGCTTAAGGCATCTTCCTAGACCAGGGATCAAACTTGTGCATTGGCAGGTGGATTCTTAACCACTGGACCACCAGAGACATACTCTCCTGCTACTTCTTGATTCTTCACTAAAGCATTAGTTTGAAAGCTCAGGTACAAGCCCTATAGTACTAGAAATTACTCATCCCAGATATCACCTTTCAAGCCTTTTGGTCAATGTGTCACAGCCCTTCAACCTGTGTCTCGACTGCTGTCTCCGGCGTGGAGATGCCCCCGCTTGCCCTCACCGTTAACTGACAGTCACTTCCATTTTAATCCAGCGTCTTATCCTTGGCATCCTGTACTTCTTATAGCTCTAGGACAATTAAGTCAAACATGAAGTGTTGTAAATACAGGAGCACTCATTTTGCTAAATTAATTTGCTCTGCATTTTGCAAACCTAAAAGTTTCTCTGAAGGAAAACGAAAGAGCACAAAGAGTTGGATTTCAATTTTTGGACACACAGACCATGTTTGCCCAGAAGTCTAATTTTCTAGATTAATGAATCATATCGGATACTGCAAATTAAAAATTACTTTTAGAGAATGGGAACAATGCAAATAAATGGAAGCCACTTATTGAAGAAGACATTGTGGTACCCACGTGTCATGCACATTGAAACACAGCTTTGTGGTTGTTAAGCTCAGTTGAATGGTTTCTTTGCAATCAGAAAACCACTCTTTGGCTTTCCTTTAGATGCATTTCTCTAAAAGGATGAGGGTTTCCTGTATTCCTTCCATTTTTCTTGGACTTTTCAAAAGGATCTGAACTATATGGAGTTGCTAAAATATCAAAATTTTCAGTCCAGCAGCCCATTTATGCAGTAACACTAGTATTTTTCATTTATTATCACATTATTACTTCCAGAGTATGACTATACATGTGATTTCATTTGATTCACATAGATTTCTAAAGCATTTACAGGGAACAAGGCTGTTTGATAGGGAGAAATTGGTAATTTTATCTCTATTTTGTGAGCAGAGGCCTTCAAGAAAGCCTGGGGAGCTGAGGGAATTTGCTGGCTGCTAATGAAGGAATTGCTGGGGCAGGCTGCTTGCTCTAAACCAGTTCTATCTCCTGCTCAATCTGCAAATAGGGCTTATTAGAGTTACTGTTCCACTTCAGGAAGAAGAACCTTCTCTGCCCCTTGACAAGCCACTACCACTCCATCTTAGAGAGATGGTGGGAAGAGTCAATGGCAGGATTTCAGCAGATCTGGTTCCTCCATCCTGCTGCCCAGAACTGCTTACATTCATTTCTTAGACCCCAGTGTCTTAAAATGGGAAAAAAGACATCCACTGTATTCACTGGCTTGTGAGTTTGTGATGATGATAAAATTAAATAATGAATATAAGACTAGGTTTTTGAACTATAATCAGTCCATAAATGTCAAGGTGAGACAATAAATCTAAAAGCAAAGAGCTTCTTTGAGGCCTGAGTCTAGGCTCTGGAACTAGACATTTGGGCAAGATGGATTAGACATACTATTTCATTTAATTCTCAAATCAGCCCAGGGAGCTGAATGTTACTATTATTAGACCCCCTTAGTTTTTTCCAATTATTATAAGTGATAAACTAAGTTGAATATTTTATAGCAGGAAACACACTAATATAGAAAATAATAAAACACAAGTATCTTTCACTACTAAATATTCTGCAGACGTCTCTTTTTCCCCAAGAAATAAAATGTCACACTTAAGCCAAAGCCCTACCCTGACTTCACCCCACCTTTCTAATTTTCCTGTACTTCATGCACATTCCTCAAAAGGATGTGTTTATAATTTTATTATGTCTATGGACATCCATAAAAGTCAGTTCAGTTGCTCAGTCATGTCTAATCTTTGAGACCCCATGGACTGCAGCATGCCAGGCTTCCTTGTCCATCACCAACTCCCAGAGCTTGCTCAGCTCATGTCCATCAGGTCAGTGATGCCATCCAACCATCTCATCCTCTCTTGTCCCCTTGTCCTCCTGCTTTCAATCTTTCGCAGCATCAGAGTCTTTTCCAGTGAGTCAGTTCTACGCATCATGTGGCCAAAGTATTGGAGGTTCAGTTTCAGCATCAGTCCTTCCAATAAATGTTAAGGACTGATCTCCTTTAAGATGGACTGGTTTAATCTCCTTGCAGTCCAAAGGGCTCTCAAGAGTCTTCTCCAAGATCACAGTTCAAAAGCATTAATTCTTCAAGGCTTAGCTTTCTTCATGATCCAACTGTCATATCCATACATGACCACTGGAAAAACCATATCTTTGACTAGACAGATAAAAAGAAAAAAGATGTCCTTTTCACTATAGGAGACTGGAATGCAAAAGTAGGAAGTCAAGGAACACCTGGAGTAACAGGCAAATTTGGCCTTGGAGTACAGAATGAAGCAAGGCAAAGAATAATAGAATTCTGCCAAGAGAACACAGTGGTCATAGCAAAAACCCTTTTCCAAAAACACAAGAGAAGACTCTACACATGTACATCACCAATGGTCAGCACCAAAATCAGATTGATTATATGTTTGCAGCCAAAGATGGAGAAACTCTATACAGTCAGCACAAACAAGACCAGGAGCTGACTGTGGCTCAGATCATGAACTCCTTATTGCCAAATTCAGACTTAAATTGAAGAAAGTAGGGAAAACTGCTAGATCATTCAGGTATGACCTAAATCAAGTTCCTTATGATTATACAGTGAAAGTGAGAAATAGATTTAAGGGACTAGATCTGATAGAGTACCTGATGAACTATGGATGGAGGTTCCTGACATTGCACAGGAGACAGGAATCAAGACCATCCCCAAGAAAAAGAAGTGCAAAAAAGCAAAATGGCTGTCTGAGGAGGCCATACAAATAGCTGTGAAAGGAGAAAAGGAAAGATATATCCTTTTGAATGCAGAGTTCCAAAGAATAGCAAG
>SJYC01057820.1:0-37803 GCA_006408675.1 Madoqua kirkii
CATCCCCAAGAAAAAGAAGTGCAAAAAAGCAAAATGGCTGTCTGAGGAGGCCATACAAATAGCTGTGAAAGGAGAAAAGGAAAGATATATCCTTTTGAATGCAGAGTTCCAAAGAATAGCAAGGAGAGATAAGAAAGCCTTACTCAGGTTTTCAATGCAATCAATGCAAAAAAATAGAGGAAAACAATAGAATGGCAAAGACTAGAGATCTCTTCAAGAAAATTAGAGATACCGAGGGAACATTTCATGCAAAGATGGGCTCAATAAAGGACAGAAATGGTAGGGACCTACCAGAAGCAGAAGATATTAAGAAGAGGTGGCAAGAATACACAGAAGAACTATACAAAAAAGATCTTCATGACCCAGATAATCACAATGGTGTGATCACTAATCTAGAGCCAGACATCCTGAATGTGAAGTGAAGTGGGCCTTAGAAAGCATCACTATGAAGAAAGCTAGTGGAGGTGATGGAATTCCAGTTGAGCTATTTCAAAACCTGAAATATGATGCTGTGAAAGTGCTGCACTCAATATGGCAGCAAATTTGGAAAACTCAGCAGTGGCCACAGGACTGGAAAATGTCAGTTTTCATTCCAAACCCAAAGAAAGGCAATACCAAAGAATGCTCAAACTACTGCCCAATTGTACTAATCTCACACTCTAGTAAAATAATGCTCAAAATTCTCCAAGCCAGGCTTCAGCAATACATGAACCATGAACTTCCAGATGTTCAAGCTGGTTTTAGAAAAGGCAGAGGAACCAGAGATCAAATTGCCAACATCCGCTGATCATGGAAAAAGCAGGAGAGTTCCAGAAAAACATCTATTTCTGCTTTATTGACTATGCCAAGGCCTTTGACTGTGTGGATCACAATAAACTGTGGAAAATTCTTAAAGAGATGGGAATACCAGACTACCTGACCTGCCTCTTGAGAAATCTGTATACAGGTCAGGAAGCAACAGTTAGAATTGGACATGGAACAACAGACTGGTTCCAAATAGGAAAAAGAGTACATCAAGGCTGTATATTGTCACCCTTCTTATTTAATTTATATGAAGAGTACATCAAGAGAAATATTGGGCTGGAGGAAACATAAGCTGGAATCAAGACTGCTGGGAGAAATCTCAATAACCTCAGATATGCAGATGACACCACCATTATGGCAGAAAGTGAAGAAGAACTAAAGAGCCTCTTGATGAAAGTGAAAGAGGAGAGTGAAAATGTTTGCTTAAAGCTCAATATTCAGAAAACAAAGATCATGGCATCTGGTCCCATCACTTCATGACAGATAGATGGGGAAACAGTGGAAATAGTGGCTTACTTTATTTTCCTGGGCTCCAAAATCACTGCAGATGGTGATTGCAACCATGAAATTAAAAGATGGTTACTCCTTGGAAGGAAAGTTATAACCAACCTAGACAGCGTATTAAAAAGCAGAGACATGACTTTGTCAGCAAAGGTCCATCTAGTCAAGGCTATGGTTTTTCCAGTGGTCATGTATGGATGTGAGAGTTGGACTATAAAGAAAGCTGAGCAGTGAAGAATTGATGCTTTTGAACTGTGGTGTTGGAGAAGACTCTTGAGAGTCTCTTGGACTGCAAAGGCATCCAACCAGTCCATCCTAAAGGAGATCACTCCTGGGTGTTCATTGGAAGGACTGATGTTGAAGCTGAAACTCCAGTACTTTGGCCACTTCGTATGAAGGGGTGACTCATTGGAAAAGACCCTTATGCTGGGAAAGATTGAGGGCAGGAGGAGAAGGGGACAACAGAGGATGAGATGGCTTGATGGCATCATCAACTTGATGGACATGGCTTTGGCAGACTCCAGGACTTGGTGATGGACAGGAAGGCCTGGCGTGCTGTGGTTTATGGGGTTGCAAAGAGTCAGTCATGACTGAGCAACTGAACTGAACTGAAGTGACTAGACAGACCTTTGTCACCAAAGTAATGTCTCTGCTTTTTAATATGCTGTCCAGCTTTCTCATAGCTTTTCTTCCAAGGAACAAGTGTCTTTTAATTTCCTGGCTTCAGTCATCATCTGCAGTGTTTTGGAGCCCACGAATATAAAGTCTGTGACTGTTTGCATTGTTTCTCCAGCTATTTTCCATGAAGTGATGGACCAAATGCCTTGATCCTACTTTTTTTGAATATTGAGTTTTAAGCCGACTTTTTCGCTTTTTTCTTTCACTTTCATCGAGAGGCTGTTTGTTCCTCTTCACTTTCTGCCAAAAAAATGGTGTCATCTGCATATCTGAGATTACTGATATTTCTCCTGGCAATCTTGATTCCAGCTTGTGCTTTATGCAGCCAGCATTTCATATGATGTACTCTGCATATAAGTTAAATAAGCAGGGTGACAATATACAGCCTTGATGTACTCCTTTCCCAACTTGGAACCAGTTCTTTGTTCCATGTCCAGTTCTAACTGTTGCTTCTTAACCTGCATACAGATTTCTCAAGAGTCTGGACAGGTGGTCTGGTATTCCCATCTGTTGAAGAATTTTCCACAGTTAACTGTGGTCCACACAGTCGAAGACTTGGTGTAGTCAATAAAGCAGAAGTAGATGTTTTTCTGGAACTCTGTTGCTTTTTCTGTGATGCAACAGATGTTGACAGTTTGATCTCTGGTTCATCTGCCTTTTATCAATCCAACCTGAGCATCTGGAAATTTTCAGCTCACATACTGTTGAAACCTTGCTTGAAGAATTTTGAGCATTACTTGGCTATCGTGTGAGGTGAGTGCAATTGTGCAGTAGTTTGAACAAACTTTGGCATTGCATTTCATTGGGATTTGAATGAAAACTGACCTTTTCCAGTCCTGTGGCCACTGCTGCATTTTCCAAATTTGCTGGCATATTGAGTGCAGCCCTTTAACAGCATCATCTTTTAGGACTTGAAACAGTTCAGCTGGAAATCTACTAGCTTGGTTGGTAATGATGCTTCCTAAGGCCCACTTGACTTCAGGCTCAGATTTCTGGCTCTAGGTGAGTGATCACACCATTACAGTTATCTGGGTCATGAAGATCTTTTTTGTATAGTTATTCTGTGTATTCTTGCCTTCTCTTCTTAATAGCTTCTGCTTCTGTTAGGTCTATGCTGTTTCTGTCCTTTATTGTACCCACCTTTGCATGAAATGTTCCCATGGTATCTCTAATTTTCTTGAAGAGATCTTAAGTCTTTCCCATTCTATTGTTTTCCTCTGTTTCTTTCCATTGATCACTGAGGATGGCTTTCTTATTTCTCCTTGCCATTTTTGGAACTTTGCATTCAGATGGGTATATCTTTCCTTTTCTCCTTTGCCTTTTGCTTCTCTTTTTTTCTCGAATATTTGTAAGGCCTCCTCAGACAACCCTTTTGTCTTTTTGCTTTTCTTTTTCTTGAGGATGGTCTTGACCACTGCTTCCTGCCCAATGTCATGAACCTCTGTCCATAGTTCTTCAGGCACTCTGTCTATCAGATCTAATCCCTTGACTCTATTTGTCACTTCCACCATATAATCAGAAGGGATTTGATTTAGGTCATACTTGAATGGTCAGTGGTTTTCCCTACTTTCTTCAATTTAAGTCTAAATTTGGCAATAAGGAATTCATGATCTGAGCCACAGTCAGCTCCTGGTCTTGTTTTTGCTGACTGTATAGAGCTTCTCCATCTTTGGCTACAAAGAATATAATCAATCTGATATTGGTATTGGCCATCTGGTGATGTCCATATGTAGAGCTGTCTCTTGTGTTGTAAGAGGGTGTTTGCTATGACCAGTGCGTTCTCTTGGCAAAAGTCTGTTAGCTTTTGCCCTGCTTCATTTTGTACCCTAAGGCCAAACTTGCCTGTTATTTGAGGTAATTCTTGACTTTCTACTTTTGTATTCCAGTCCCCTATGATGAAAAGGACATCTTTTTTTTTTTTTTTTTTGGTGTTTGTTTAGAAGGTACTGTAAGTGTCCATAGAACCAGTCAACGTCAGCTTCTGCGTTAGTGGTTGGGGCCTAGACTTGGATTACTGTGATAGTGAATGGTTTGTCTTGGAAATGAAAAGAGATTATTCTGTAGATTGCACCCAAGTACTACATTTCAGACTCCTTTGCTGCGTATGAGGGCTACTTCATTCTTTTCTAAGGAATCTTGCTGTAAGTAGTAGATATAACAGTCATCTGAGTTAAACTCACCGATTCCAGTCCCTTTTAGTTCAGTGATTCCTAAAATGTCGATGTTTACTCTTTCCATCCATAGAAAATGCATACTAATTTTAAAACTTACATACATTTTAGACAATATAGTGTGCCTTGCTTTACATTTATCTTTCAGCATTATGGTTTTGAAATTTATCTGTGTTGACAGATGTTATTATTGTTTATTCACTCAGTCGTGTACGAATTTTCGTGACCCCTTCTACTGTAGCCCGCTAGGCTCCTCTGTCCATGGGATCCTCCAGGCAAGAATACTGGAGTGGATTGCCATTTCCCTTTCCAGGTGTTGATAGATGAGTTCCAGTTTATTCTTTTTAGCTGTTGAATGCTATTCTGGTGTTGGACAAAACCATCAATTATTTATCTGCCTTTCTACTAATTGACAGCTTGCTTGTTTTCACTGTTTTCACAGCAAAATATATTTACAGTAAACACATTCATAACTGTCTTCCTATATAATTGGAACGAGTTCTTCTGTTAATGTATTATGAAGTGGAACTGCCAGTTTTGGGGTATATAAGCACCCACCTTTGCGAGGCATTGCCAATTTGTTCCCCACAATGTAGCAATTACTCTTCTCTCACCAGGTAGATGTTTCTGTCTATCCTATCTGCCCCACAGTTGGTGTTATCAGAGGTTTATTATTATTATTATTATTACTATTAAATCAGGTTTACTGTACTGACTGTTTTTCCATGTCTCTTGGGATGTGGAAGGCTTCCCAGATGGTTCAGAGGTAAAGAATCCATCTGCAATGCAAGAGATGTAGGAGACATGGGTTTGATCCCTGGGTCAGGAAGATCTCCTGGAAGAGGAAGTGACAACCAATTCCAGTATTCTTGCCTGGAGAATCCCATGGACAGAGAGGCCTGGCAGGCTATAGTCCATGGGGTCACAAAGACTTAGACATGGTGGAGAGGCTAAACACGCAGGCATTCCTGGGTTGCTTTTGCTTTGCCCAATATTACCCTGCTTCTTTGGTTTCCACTTTTGTCTTTGGGCTCTTGACCTTTGAAATTCCCCAATTATGGCTTATATTTGGCCATGGGTTCCTCCAGCTTTGAGGAACTCTGACCCTCACCAATATTACAAGATCCAAGGCTGGGCAATTAGAGGAGACGAACTGGGCTTTGGTTTCCATGGAGTCTGTTTCCACTCATAATTCCTAATTAGCATGTATTCATGGCATGTGGTATCTTTGTTTCCCAGCCAGGAATCAAACCCAGTCTGCTTACATTGGGAATGTGGAGTCTTAACCACTGGACCAGCAGGGAGGTCCCGATCAGAGTTTTATATGTGCAATCATCTGATGGTAATAAAATGACACTTCGTTTCTTTTTCTGTTCTTGAAAATGCAAAGTTAACATTTCCAAAGTTTGTCTGTGGGGGTTTTAATATATGGAAGCATTTGAGGAGGCCAGTTCTGGTCTTATCTAGGTCTCCTATGGATTGGGCACTCACTTAGAGGGGGTACTATGGACTGAATGGGTTGCTCTACAGATTCACGTGTAGACCTCTAATTTGATGGTATTTGGAGACAAGGCCTTTAGAAGACAATAACTTTTAGATGAGGACATGAGGATGGGGACCCTCATGATGGAATTAGTCCCCTTATAAGAGACAACAGAGAGCTCTCTCCTGCCGTATTAGGATGCAGTGAAAAGATCCATCTGCAAACCAGGAAAAGAGCTCTCACCAGAAGCCAAATCAGCCAGAACCTTAATCTTGGACTTTCCATCCTCCAGAATGATGAGGATGAATCAATTTCTCTTGTTTAAGTCACCCAAGCTATGGTATTGGTTATGGCAACCCATGCAGATTAAGACAGGGTTAAGAACTCAGACTCCAGAGTCAGATTAGTTGGTTTAAATGGCAGGTCCCTGACTTAGCAAACAAATGGCCTTGGGAAAGTTTCTAAGCCTCTCTTGGCTTCACTTTCCTCACTGCAAAAATCTTAATGGGTCCCATCTCACAGGATTGTCATGTAGGTTAATGAGCTATAGAACATGAAATATTTAATCCAATGCATAGCAGTTAAAAGTAAATCTCAGCTATTGTCATTATTTACATGTTTAAACAGAAGTCT
Source organism: Madoqua kirkii (assembly GCA_006408675.1). NCBI lineage: Eukaryota > Metazoa > Chordata > Mammalia > Artiodactyla > Bovidae > Madoqua > Madoqua kirkii. Next base: position 6,271 of record SJYC01057820.1, read on the forward strand.
TTTTTTTTACATCATTCCTTTCTTCAATAACCTTTCAAGTTTTCCCATTAACTATAACATTAGCTACAAAATCAATGCTTTCCAGCATCTGGGCCACACCTGCCTTTCTAGATTGATGTTTTACCATGGCCCCAATGAGCCATTTGCCAGTCACAATCATTTATACACTGTCCTCCAACCAGACTGTGTGCTTCTTGGCCACTGTGCCTTTGCGCTTGTTAATTCCCAAGCCTAGAATAATCTGCTATTCATACTCTTCTCTACTCATCTCAATCCTATGCATCCTTTGAGAATCTGGTACAAATCTCTTTTGTTATATGTGGAATAATGGCCCTTGTATATGTGCACACCCTTATTCCTGAAACCTGTGAATATGTTACCATACATGGTAAAATAGATACATTTTATATCATCCACCTCCAGAACTGTAAGAGAATGAATGCATTGTATTGTTTTCAGCCACTACTGCTAAGTTGCTACTGCTGCTAAGTCCCTTCAGTCGTGTCCGACTCTGTGCGACCCCACAGATGGCAGCTGAACCCTGGAGTGGGTTGCCATTTCCTTCTCCAATGCATGAAAGTGAAAAGTGAAAGGGAAGTCACTCAGTCATGTCTGACTCAGCAATCCCATGGACTGCAGCCTACCAGGCTCCTCCATCCATGGGAGTTTCCAGGCAAGAGTACTGGAGTGGAATGTCATTGCCTTCTCCATAGATTAGGTTAGTACTTCTAATTCCCAAGGCATTATGAAATGGTCAAAGAGACCAAAAAGTTTGACCGAGAAAGGAGAGTTCGGTCCACACGCTTTGTCCATTTCTGGTCAGTTCCCAAAGGAGACATTGGGTGCCTCTTGGAACTGGCAGGTTGGTATAAACCCCCGACAGGTTAGTTTACGATTATTTGTTGCAGCAGCAACAGGAAACTATACGTCTCTCCTTGACCATGCAGTCTGTCTTAATTGCTTCTCTAAGTTCCCTTGGCAAGTGCTGTCCTAACTGCGCTATGGAATCCATGCCAGCCATTTGCCTTTAACCCTCCTCCTACCCTCTACACTGGACCTTTATGAATAGCAAACAGCTGTTCCTATTCCTGACTCCCTTGTTTCTGCCAGTGGGGGCCACAGGTGGGAGGTTGGAAGGGAGCATTTGGCAGTGTCTTGAAGCAGCTTCAGGAATCACAGTAGTAAAGAATGTGCGTTGACAGCAGTGGCAGTAATAGCAGTGGTTCTGGCTCTGGCGGCTGAAGCAGAAGTATAGGAGCCTGGGGGTACAGACTTCTGGGTCATGCTTAGGCAGCTGGGCTTCAGCAACAGGATCGTTAGCAGCACAGCACACTGACTTACAGGTAGATTTTTGCTCTGAGATCCAGAAACAGTACTGGTTTGCTATACGACTTTAACTCTGTTTTCCTCTCTGTTAATAACTTCAGCCCTTTCAATACTCTCATAACCAATTCCTGTATTAAATATCCTCTGTTTAATATACCTGGAGTGGTAAATTTTTTCCAACTGGATTCTGAATGATATGTAGTCCCAGCATATTTTTCAGAATTAAAGATATATCTTCATGGGTTCTGGCTTATATCCCCAAATACTTGGTAAATTCTTTGAGATCAGGTCCAATATCTTAAGTATAATGGGAAGAGCATGATGTTTTCTGATAATCGTTGCAAGACGCCATGACAAGTTACAAAATCCTAGTGACTTAATGCATTAAAAGGTACTACTTAATTATTCAAGTGAGGGTATTATTCCATTTAGTGACTCAGGGATTCAGCCTCCCTCAATCTATGACACATTATATTGGCATATACACTTTCCAGTTATGCCATGGTAGGAAGAAAGGAATGAGTGAATCTCACCGAAGCATATGTGTTCTGGTCCAAAAATGACTCATTATTTTCAATTTACCAGACTCCTTCATTTCACCCAACCCAATAGAAGGGATATTGGGTAACATAGGGATCCTATGGATTTTTAAGAACACTTAATGTCTCAGTTATCTGGAGATAAAGTCAGATAGAATTGAGTTCTGTGTGGTCTCAGACAAATTGGCTAACCCCTCTGAGTCTTAATTTTCCATCCATAATAATTCTCAGCTTTCAGGATTGTTGTGAATATTCATTGAAATGATGGCTGTGGTGATAAAAATGATAATGATAATAGCAGCTGATGTTTAAGAGTGCTTACAACATGCAGGCAAACACAGTGCTAAGAACCTTACATACATAACCTCACCTTGTTCGGTTCTCAAATTATTTCTACAAGGTACTAAGATATTCCCATTTTACAGAGGAGAAAATGAGGTACAGAAGTAAACTTTCTCAAGAGTACACAGCTATAAAATGAGAGCTGATATTGGGAACCATGGCTGTCTGACTTTAAAGCTTATTCTCTTTCCACTATGTTTAAAATATACTTCATAAACTCTTAATCCATGGCAATCCAGGATTCTGCAACAAAGATCATAACAACAGCAATAATAACTTATTGCTTATATAGCACTTACTATACTATGGCAGGGAAAACAGGGAAGCCTAACGTGCTTCAGTTCATAAGATCACAAAGAGTTGGACACGACTTAGCAACTGAACAGCCACAGTGTTGGTGTTATTCTTAGTTCTTTACATATATTAACTTATTTAATCAGTTTAACTTTCCCAGTTTGAAAATAGAGAATACCATTAAGTAACTTGCCTTAAGGTCACACAGCTAGTAAACTGTTTGAGAGTTACTGTCTATTGTATCCCCTCTTTCAGATGTCCCCAATTTATTTATTTATTTATTTAAAAACGAACACTTTATTATTTTTATTTTTACTTTGTTTTGCTTTACAATACTGTATTGGTTTTGCCATACATTGACATGAATCAGCCATGGATGTACCTGAGTTCCCAATCCTGAACCCCCCTCCCACTTCCCACCCTATATGGTCTCTCTGAATCATCCCCGTGTACCAGCCCCAAGCATCCTGTTTCCTGTATCGAGCATAGACTGGCGATTTGTTTCTTACCTGATAGTATACATGTTTCATGCCATTCTCCCAAATCATCCCACCTTCTCCCTCTTCCACAAAGTCTAAAAGTCCGTTCTATACAGATGTCCCCAATTTAAATTTCCTATTTGAGGCTCTCAGACACACTGTACGAATGAAACCCAATTATTTCCCAAACATATTTTCCCATGGAAGTCTTTGTCTTTTCTTCCAGAATAGGGAGAGATTACTTCCTTGCCCCTCTGGCTGAGAATATCTGGACTACATTGTCCAAGGCAGTCCTTCTAATGCTTCAGGAAAGAGGCTGGAGTTTGCTCTTCCACAAAGGCCTCAGCCACAGTGGACCATGGAACTGTGGACTGGGTACCATTCAGTCTGACTGCCCTTTCTTCTGTACAAAACATTTACCTTCCCCTCTTTTCCAATGGCCACATCCCTGCCATTCTGCAAAAACTTGATCAATCTCCCTGTTCGGAAAATTCCCTGAAACAAGCATGCAGTAAGATGCTATTAAGAGGAGCTTCCTTGGTGAAGTGGAGATTTGGGGCAGATCCTGGCAGGGTGCATCATCCTTCTAGGCATCCTGCAGAGCACTCGTGACTCCTAGGTTCTGTTTTGGATGAGGTGAGGCGTGAACTACCAGTCATTTCTTACTGGGCCCTTCAACCAGCTGAGAATGAGGCTAAGGAAGAGAAAGTTTGTTCAGGATCTTGATCAAATGGAAGGGGAGGAACTGTGGAAATAATAAATACCCACTCATTATTTATCACTATTATTGCTTGGCATAAACAGCTTCATTCCACTGACTTCTCACTTTGAAATGAGCTGGAAAGAGGGCCAAGTTGTTTTTGTTTTTAAACTTCCCTGAGAGAATATGAGTGAGTCCATGGCATTTGTGTATTATTGACTCATAGAGTTTTTTGTTGTTGTTATTTGTTTCTTCTAAATGATACAGGTTGAAATGGGACTCTATCTTAAGTTGAGTGAAGATTTTCCAGAAGACCCTTAGCTATCCACTATTTCTTTCAATACAGAAACATAGGATCCCTTGAAATCAAATATTCAGAGCAATGAGACAGCAGAAAATAAAATATTACCTTCCAAATACCCACTGGAAGCCAAACCAAATAAGTAAACATTGAAGGGAAATTTGTCCTCAGAGTGGGCACAATTCTATTGTTTCTAGGTATCTTTTGAGGGGAGGGATGCCAAGGAGCAGGTTATTTACACAACTCCAATATTGTTTTATGATTATTATCTGAATCTACAAAATATAGATTTTGAATATACACTAGCGATATCTTTTGTGTATTCTGATAGCCAGGCTAATATGTATAAAGCAGATCAGCCTAATGCTCAAAGAGGTTAGTCATAATTAGCTGAGAAATAAACCAAGCCTGCATTTTGCAAGGTAGCTATTTGCAGATCAGACAAAGAAGGCTTGTGGTCTAAAAGAAAGCCCGGTGTACATAGACTTGGTCCAATCAGTGGGATAAGGTTAATGGAGTGGGAGTCTCATAACACACATAGCAGAAGGTCAGAAATATACTTGATAAATGAGATGGGAGAGAGAGGGAAAGAAAGAAAACTGGAGGGAGGGTTGTCCAAAAAGAGAGTTGTGATAGATAAAAGTGACAAATTTCTCATCAGTTTCAGGGTATCTCATTGGCTTGGCACGCTCAAAAGAGTCACTATGCTTTCTTATTCATTCAGTGCCTACTTTTAGCAACAAAACTGAAAGGATACTGTTTAATGAGATGGGAGAGAGAGGGAAAGAAAGAAAACTGGAGGGAGGGTTGTCCAAAAAGAGAGTTGTGATAGATAAAAGTGACAAATTTCTCATCAGTTTCAGGGTATCTCATTGGCTTGGCACGCTCAAAAGAGTCACTATGCTTTCTTATTCATTCAGTGCCTACTTTTAGCAACAAAACTGAAAGGATACTGTTCAGAGTGTACACATCTTTCCAGAACCAAATCAAGTGCCATCTAGGGCATCTTGACATGTGAGGATCAGGGGCCTCCAGAAGGCTCATGGATCAGCATCTCAAGTAAGGCTACACTTTGAATGACTTACTCCTGACTGTATTCTAACCACACTAGACAGGCTGAGAATGTGGGCAGATACATGAAAAGAACTAAATTTCCTTAGTTTTTTTTAAAGGAAACTGTACTGTTCTGCATAGTGGTTGTACCAGTATATATTCACACCAGCAGCATAGGAGAGTTCCCTTTTCTCCACACTCTCTCCAGCATTTATCGTTTGTAGATTTAGTTTTGATTTGCATTTCTCTGATAATTAGTGATGTTGAATATCTTTTCATGTGTTTTTTGACCATCTATAGGACTTCTTCAGACATTTCTTTGGAAAAATATCTATTTAGAACTTCTGTCCATTTCTTGATTGGATTGTTTGATTTTTTGACATAGAGCTGCATCAGATTGTATAGTTTTGAGATTAATCCCTTGTTAGTTTCTTCACTTGCAAATATTTTCCCCCATTATATGGGTTATCTTTTCATTTTGTTTATAGTTTTGTTTGCTGGGCAGAAGTTTTTAAGTTTAATTAGGTCCCATTTGTTTGTTTTTGTTTTCATGCTAGAACATGGATCAAAAAAGATATTGCTGCAATATAAGTCAAAGAGGGTTCTGCCCATGTTTTCCTCTAAGAGTTTTACAGTGTCAGGCCTTACATTAAGGTCTTTGGTCTATTTTGAGTTTATTTTCATGTAAGTAAGTAAAGTCACTCAGTCGTGTCTGACTCTTTGCAACGCCATGGACTGCAGTCCACCAGGCTCCTCAGTCCATGGGATTCTCCAGGCAAGAATACTGGAGTGGGTTGCCATTTCCTTCTCCAGGGAATCTTCCCAACCCAGGGATCAAACCCGGGTCTCCCGCATTGGAGGCAGACGCTTTAACCTCTGAGCCACCAGGGAAGTCCTTGTTATAGATTAATTGACCACAAGTACATGGGTTTATTTCCGGGCCTTCTATCCTATTCCATTGATCTACATTTCTGTTTTTATGCCAGCACCATGCTGTTTTAATTAGTGTAGCTTTGTAGTCTGAAGTCAGGTGTCTGATTCCTCCAGCTCTGTTTTTCTTTAACAGGATAGCTTTGGCTATTCAAGGTCTTTGATTTCTCCATATAAATTTAAATGTTTTTCCTCTAGTTCTGTTGGAAAGATTTAGATACATCTGATTTAGGGTTGAATAGCCTTTTAACATCTTTGTAAATCCTAGGAGTTTCCTTGTCTGTAATGTGGAGGTTAATAATAATGCCTAGTTCATAACGTTGTCACAGTGATTTAACTCAGATTGTTCCTGCCATGTAGTGCATGTTTGACAACCGATAATCATCAGTGTGGATTCCTTGCCATAAGCTACCTCCATCTACATTAAATATCATTGCCCAGCAATTTTTATGTAAAAATCAGGCTTCAAGGTGAATGCCTGTTGCCTTCCTCATAAACGAAACTTCTACTCCCTCCCAGATACATCAAGGGCTGTGTTGAAATGAGCTATTACCATCCTTCCTGTAGAATCTCTGCAAAGTTCCTGAAACAGTGGATCAGAAGCTTCATATATTGAAACATTCAGAATCTAAATCTCCATACTGTTAAATGAAACACAAAATCCTGTAAAAACAGGAAATAGAGCAGCAAATTTTCTTCTAGCAAAAGATCCCATGGCTCTCTAGAGATATCAACGTGGTAGACAATAAGAGGTAGTGCTTTTGTCTCTTCCTCTCCCAGAGAAAAGAGGAGCATCAGTGAGCCAACAGTGCATAAAAGCAGTTTTGCTCCAAGCCTAACTGTGTTCAGCAGATGGGAACATAACCCAGTGGCATAGGTGGGTGTCTCATAAAGGCTCACAGAAGCAAACTGTAAATCTTCCCAAATTGTTGTTCAGTGACACAATGCAGGGTCTTTTGATAGAGTGGCATTTGTCCTTCTATGTTTCAAATAAATGTTCTTATAAGATTTCTTTACTCATTTAACAAAATGGAGATTACAAATTCAATTTTTTTCCAATACATGAGGTATCATGTTCTGTGACATGACATCAGTAGCTTGAAGTTGGCCATTGAGGGAGTGTTTACAGCATCAGTCAGTCAGTTCAGTCGTGTCCGACTCTGTGACCCCATGGACTACAACACTCCAGGCTTCCCTGTTCATCACCAACTCCCAGAGCTTACTCAAACTCATGTCCATCAAGTCAGTGATGCCCAACCATCTCATCCTCTTTCATCCCCTTCTCCTGCCTTCAATCTTTCCCAGCATCAGAGTCTTTTCCAGTGAGTCAGTTCTTCACATCAGGTGACCAAAGTAGCAGAGGTTCAGCTTCAGCATCAGTCCTTCCAATGAATATTCAGGACTGATTTCCTTTAGGATTGACTGGTTGGATCTCCTTTTAGTCCAAGGGACTCTCAAGAGTCTTCTCCAACACCACAGTTCAAAAGCATCAATTCTTCAAGGCTCAGCCTTCTTTATGGTCCAACTCTCACATCCACATGACTACTGGAAAAACCATAGCTTTGACTAGATGGAGTACATCAAAGCCATATGTTGTCACTATGCTTATTTAACTTATATGCAGAGTACATCATGAGAAATGCTGGGCTGGAGGAAGCATAAGCTGGAAGCAGTATTGCCAGGAGAAATATCAATAACCTCATACATGCAGATGACACCACCCTAATGGCAGAAAGAGAAGAACTAAAGAGCCTCTTGATGAAAGTGAAAGAGGAGAGTAAAAAAGTTGGCTTAAAGCTCAACATTCAGAAAACTAAGATCATGGCATCTGGTCCCATCACTTCATGTCAAATACATGGGGAAACAGTGGAAACTGGCAGAGTTTATTTTGGGGGGCTCCAAAATCACTGTAGACGGTGACTGCAGCCATGAAATTAAAAGACACTTACTCCTTGTAAGGAAAGTTATGAACAACCTAGACAGCATATTAAAAAGGAGAGACATTACTTTGCCAACAAAGGTCCATTTAGTCAAGGCTATGGTTTTTCCAGTGGTCATGTATGGATGTGAGAGTTGGACTGTGAAGAAAGCTGAGCACTGAAGAATTGATGCTTTTGAACTGTGGTATTGGAGAAGACTCTTGAGAGTCCCCTGGACTGCAAGGAGATCCAACCAGTCCATCCTAGAGGAAATCTGTCCTGAATATTCACTGGAAGGGCTGATGCTGAAGCTGATGCTCCAGTACTTCGACCACCTGATGCAAAGAGCTGACTCATTTGAAAAGACTCTGATGCTGGGAAAAATTGAGGGCAGGATGAGAAGGGGATGACAGAAAATGAGATGGTTAGATGGCATCACGGACTCAATGGACATGCATTTGAGTGGACTCCGGGAGTTGGTGATGGACAGGGAGGCCTGGCATGCTGTGGTTCATGGGGTCTCAAAGAGTCAGACATGACTGAGGGACTGAACTGAACTGAACTGAACTGACTAGACAGACCTTTGTCGGCAAAGTAACGTCTCTGCCTTTTGATATGCTGCCTGAGGTGGTCATCACTTTTCTTCATAGGAGCACCATCTTTTAATTTCATAGCAGAAGTCACCATCTGCAGTGATTCTCGAGCCTCTCTCCCAAATAAATTCTGTCACTGTTTCCATTGTTTCCCCCACTATTTGCCATGCAGTGATGAGACTGGATGCCATGATCTTAATTTTCTGAATGTTGAGTTTTAAACTAGCTTTTTCACTCTCCTCTTTCACTTTTATCAAGAGGCTCTTTAATTCCTCTTTGCTTTCTGCCATAAGGGTGGTGTTATCTGCATATCTGAGGTTAGTGACATTTCTCCCGGTAATTGGCAAACACTATAAATTTGGGCTTGTGGTGGGGTGGGGATAGGGAAGCAGGTTAGAAGGCCACTTACTAATTAACATATAACCCATGTAATGTTCTATGAAAACTGTGCACATGTAATGAGGATACTGCCCAATAGTCAAAGGGATTTCGAAATTTTTGGTGAGAATAAGGCTGATATATCTATGGATAATTAGTTATTTTTTACTATGTGTGAACTGTAAATTTTATTGTTAATATCTTATTTTATGCAAAAAACTCCATCTTTATTGTATTAAAAGAAGAAAATAAGAATCACCATAAGTCTGCCACCTAGAGATAACCTCTGTTAATATTTTGATTTCTTTTATTTATATGTAAACAATATAAAAATAGTATCATAACACATGCTTTAATCATTTTTCAATAATTACATATTCTTCTATAACACTATTTTTAGTGGTTGTTTGGCATCATTGGTTTTTTCTGGAAGGGGCTTCGCTGGTTGCTTAGGTGGTAAAGAATCTGCCTGCAGTGCAGGAGACTCGAGTTTGATCCCTGGGTTGGGAAGATCTCCTGGAGAAGGGAATGGCTACCCACTCCAATATTCTTGCCTGGAGAATTCCATGGCATCATTAGGGCATGAGTTAATTACAAGCATTATGCATAGTGTCATCTTTTCATTGGATGAGATGTCCCCATTAAGTACTGGGTGGAGGAAAATTTCCCATGAGTCCTGCTGCCTGCTATGGGCAGGTCAGTGTTAATACATACCATAGTGCTACGTTAGCCATCTTGCTGCGCTTGCTCCTCTGATTCTTGGTTGATAATTTTGAAGTTTCTCACAGTTATTTTCAACCCATTCTGCTCACCAGGAGAGAATAAGTGGGAAGATATTTCTAAGTAAAGAGATTGGCTCATGGTTACTTGGAAGAGTTACCTTGCATCCAGACGAGAGACATGAATAATGGAAAACCCATTTCATCATTAGGGCATGAGTTAATTACAAGCATTATGCATAGTGTCATCTTTTCATTGGATGAGATGTCCCCATTAAGTACTGGGTGGAGGAAAATTTCCCATGAGTCCTGCTGCCTGCTATGGGCAGGTCAGTGTTAATACATACCATAGTGCTACGTTAGCCATCTTGCTGCGCTTGCTCCTCTGATTCTTGGTTGATAATTTTGAAGTTTCTCACAGTTATTTTCAACCCATTCTGCTCACCAGGAGAGAATAAGTGGGAAGATATTTCTAAGTAAAGAGATTGGCTCATGGTTACTTGGAAGAGTTACCTTGCATCCAGACGAGAGACATGAATAATGGAAAACCCATTTCAATAAATGAAAGTGAACATCCCTGAGCATAGACACACCTTCCTATCCCCCCAGTAAGTTCATTGTCTCTCTGATACTCAATCATCAATTAAAATAATTATTCATGAATTATCATTTTAATCCACTTTTCACACAAAACAGCACTAATCATCTGCAGATTCAGCTCAGAGCTATTTTCTCTCAGGTGAAATTTATTAAATGCCAGATGAGTGAGGCTTTCTGGAAACCAATTTAAAAGCTGTCACAATCTATCCCATCCCCCACGTTCACAATCAGATTTTGCTTTTCTTTCTTTCTTATTTTTTGTATAGCATTTTGATTATTTTCTCACATATCATACAATTTATTCATTTATTCTATTTCTTATCTTTCACCCTGCTAAATAAGCTTCCTGTGCAGAGATCTTTATCTGTTCATTTAGTGATGTGAACTCACGCTTAAAAAAGTTCTTGGCACATAGTCGGTGCTCCCTAAAAACGCTTTGTAATGAATCTCATGGCCCTGATGTAAACTTAGAGGCTTTATATCATGACTTCTTTTTTCCTTCAATACCTGCAAAAACAGCTGTGAGTTGGACATGAACAGCAGTCATTACATAGGAAGGCAGGAGACTGAATTGAAGGCTCTTTCTCTTTCAGGAACAACTCCGCAATTTATCTGCTTTAAGAGGATTAAAGGCAGGGGAGCAGGAGATAATATCCGAATTTTCACAGAAGGCATCCAGGATGCTGGGGGCCAGTGTGAGGAACTCCGCCCATAGCAAAGGTCATGAGGAAGGAAGCTTGGCATACGCAAAGACATGATCAAGCCTCAGGAAACCCCCTGTTCCCGAGCATCTACCCCAAAACCAGAGTCTGTTTTATGCTCTCATCTATACCTCTAACTTTACGGGGGGCTCTCCCCCATAACCATTTCTCTCGGAAAAGGAGTAAACGTGCAGCTCCAAGGCAATAAAAATTCTTGGGCTTGACAAGAGTGTTTTGACTTACGAACTCCTCTGAAGGTTATCTAGCCCACCTGTATAGGTTCGTCCGGCCACATGTGGTTGTTTACAGCCTCCCGGCCATGAGATGTTTTAGACTTACTAAAGGCAAATTCTTCCAGGAAGTTAAAAATTATTGGTATAGTGGGTTGGTTAGGAATTATATTGGTGAAGGGTTTTTCATTTCTTGTGCCAATAATCGCTGCTAATTCCCTGCCTTGGGTGTGACAAGGGTGTCTCAGTTCAAATCTCTCTGCTGACAGACTAGCTTGTGTGACAATCTCTCAACCATAAACAGCACAGAGAGTTTGGAATATCAGCATAGGGCTTTTCTCATTGTTGAGTCAATAATTGCCGCCAGGCCTCCATATCCTTAGGCACCTGGGAATATATTAATCAATGTATTTGGAATATAGAAAAGCAAATATAGTAGTTTTTAAGGTTAGCAATATTAGACTTTTTGAGTTAGTGAATATTCTCTTTTGTTATAGATCACTGTACTTTGTTATAAATCACTGGATCCTTGCTACATAAAAATGTAACTTTATCACTATCTTAAGACTAAACAGATCTTAAGGGGAACATTGGTGAAGAGTTTTTTTTTGTTGGGCCGATGTTTGCTGCTAAATCTCCATATTCCCTGCTCTTATAATGAATATAACTAGTATATAGAAAAAATAAGTATTAACCTTTAAGATTGATCCTGTTAACCTTGGGTTAAATAAGTTCCTTTCTTGATTATAACTCATTACACCCTTACCCTATAGGAATGCACCTTTATTTGGAGGATGGTGCCTGGTTTAAGAAAAAACACCCTTGGAAAAAATAAGTTTTTTGGTTATCAGAAAGAAAGGGTTGTAAATGTCAGCAGGCCTCATGGCCAGAAGATGATGTAAAAACCCTAAATCCTTTTTTTTTTTTTTTAATGTAAAACACCTGATTTTGATAAAGGTCAGGACTACTGACCCCTGCGTGACTGTATTCATCCCTATTTGTAACAAAAGGTATATAAGAAAACCTGAAAAATAAAGAAATGGTATCAGTTCCTGGAAAGACTGACTCCCCCATGTCCTTCTTTCTTGCTTCCCATTTTTCTGGCTGAATCCCCATCTGGAGCATGGATGCTACATAAACCAAGTTATTCAGCCTCTTTTTCTCCACTAATTTTCCTACTACACTATCCATTTCTAATCTCTCTATATATCTGTAATTAAATATGTATTTTTCCAAGGACGCTGACTCTGTCCCCACCTTCGAATCACCCTGGATCCACCAGGGCTGGACCCCGGCACCAGGCCAATATTATTTCCCTGAATCTATATCTAGATCCTGGTGTTTTCAGTGGACCCTTGTCATCTGACCTATTTTGACATCAGACTGTGGTCTGTGTCCTCATAGGTGCCGTTTACACAATCAGCTAAGTGCTAGGATCTAACGTGGACACTTAACACACAGTAGTTCTTTTATTGTAGTACTGAAAGGTATGTGCTATTATCCCCCTTTTACAGATGAGAACACTGAGATTGAGAGGTGTTGAGGTGCAGCTTATTTAAAACAGCCCTGGCCAGGACACATATCAGTTGAGTTGATATGAATCCAAGCCTGTGTTCTTACTACCAAGTGACTCTGCCTTGCTACAAAACTCTGGGTACCAGATTCCATTATATTCCGTTCCATGACCTGTAAATGAAGATAAAACTGGGTTCTTCAGAGATCTGGGGTAAAGATTAAATGAGATGGTATATACAGAATGTGTTTATCGCTGTGCCTGCCATTCGGTAAGTGGAAATTTCTTCCCATCTTTCCCATTTGATAAATGGGAAAACTGAGACTCAGCCAAATGAAGTAACTTAAAGTACCACTTACAACGGTGAGCAAAGTGGACATGAATTCAGGTGTACACACTCTCCCTCTGTGCTGCTTCATGGCTCATTCATAAGAGCTCCCTTTCACAGCTACATTTGCTCATGAATTCACCCAGGGTAAGAGGCACATTTTCACTATGAATATACCTTCATGATGAAGGAGGGTAAATACAGCAAAATTAAAAAATTGTAGTAAAAAAACAAATTTGAAGATGCCTGTTTCATTTTTATAGTGCTGATTTAAATTGGAAAAGGGAGTAGCTGCCATTTATGGTGTTTCTACTCCTGGAGAGGCTCTGCTAAACCTCACAGGTGCATATGTATTATTCATCCTATTTTATAGATTTGGAAACTGAGGCAAAAGGAAGTTGAGCTAAGTACTCAGCATCACACAGTGAGTGTTAGAGGTGGAAACTGAGCCTAAATCTGTCAGACCTGGATACTTCACTTTTTAAGAAAAAATTTTAATTATTTATTCATTTTAGTATTTATGTTTGGCTTCACTGGGTCCTCCTTGCTGTGCATGAGCTTTCTTCAGTGTGGCAAGTGGGAAGCTAGTCTTCATTGCAGTGCTTGGGCTACTCATTGTGGTTGCTTCTCCTGATGCAGAGCACAGGCTCTAGGGTTTGGGCTTCAGTAGTTGCAGCTTGTGGGCTTGGTAGTTATGGTATACAGGCTTAGTTGCTCTGCAGCATGTGGAATCTTCCTGGACCAGGGATTGAACCCATGTCCCCTGCATTGGCTAAAGAATTCTTAACCACTGAACCATAAAGGAGTCCTGAAAATCTCATTTATAAACTGTATGTTGAGCTGCTAATGGGATGACTTCTGGTCTCAGGACATTGATTCTCTTGTGACACTTTGCTTCCTTGTGAGCTTAGTTATCTTAGTTAGAAAGATCACTTTGAGGATTACCTCCCAGCAGAAATAGAAGCCTTTTAAAGACAAGGGCTGACAGAGAAAGACAAATATGATATTGCTTGTATGTGGGATTTAAAAAAATTAAACAAATGAACTTATTTACAAAAGAGAAACAGACTCATAGAGAAAAAAACTTATAATTACCACATGAGAAGGCAGTGTGCAATAAATTAGGAGTTTGGGATTAACATATATGTTGTTTTCCAGTCACTAAGTCATGTCTGACTCTTTGTGATCCCATCAACTGGAGCACATCAGTCCTCCCTGTTCTTCACCATTTCCCAGAGCTTACATTTCTGTAGCACAAGGAAATATGTTTAGTATCTTGTAATAATCTACAAGGGAAAAATCTGAAAAAGGACTTATATATATATATATATGGATATATATATATGGATATATATAAAAGGATTTATATATACACACACATATACATGTATGCGTAACTGAATCACTTTGCTATACACTTGAAAATAACATTGTAAACTGACTGTAATTCAATTTTTAAAGTGGAAAAAAAAACGCTAAGATACTGATTATGTCACAGGTATGTTCTGGACATTACTAGTAAATAATTTAAAAAAAGACAAGGGCTTAAACATATTACTACACACATCACTTATATTTAGCAAAACATTTGCTATTTATAAATCCTGTTGGTTGATCCATTCATAGAAGACCATGATTTGAATTTCTTGGGGAAAACTTGATTTTCGACCCTGCCCCCAGGGCTAACTCCACAGGATATGAAACTCTCTATTATGAGATGAATAGAGATGAAAAGCTTTGGATCACATGTGAAATATCCTTGCATTTTGGAGTTGATTCTCAGTAGCAGCTGTCTCTTACTCTGCACAAGTTTATTCTAACATTTACCCACCCATTTACTCTCTCTCCGGCCAGTGTCTCTCTGATGTTTACATAGACTCAAACTGTTCTTTAAGCTGTGGCCACCTCAGGAACGAGCTGTGGTATTATTTGTACCCACAGCTTGGGAGCATGTGCGTAGGCAGTGACTTTCTGCTTCTGATGGAGATGCATTTGTCTTTGTTCTACACCTTTATCTAATAACTGATCCTTCTTAATCATGTTAGAAGACAGACAACGTTTAATCACACTTTTCATCATGATCAGGACACAATGTGCTAAGAAAGGCACTTTATTTATTGCATTGTCCAAAGTGAGTTTTAATACAAATTATTTTGACAGTGAAGAGATGCTATTATTTATCCAAGCAAGACATTGCTACAAGTACAAATTTGTTTTTCATTCTGAATTGAGAGCATCAAAATGAGTCCTACTTCGTCTCACGATGGCTTTCTTGAGCCTTTGAGAAGTTTCTTAATTTGACAGCCAGGACTGTATATGAATTCCTTTCTTGTCTTTTGAGTCACTCTAGATGGAAAACTGAGTACAAGCTGTGTCTATATTGTTCACCCAGGGAAGCTGTTGGCAGGCTGTTGTTATATCATGAATCATCTTTGTCTCACTTATTTTATTGCAAAAGAGACTGATACTAGGGAAATCCTTATCTACTCCCCTCTCCATTCTTGGACTGTGGATCCCAGTAATGGGGGAATGGATACGTGCTCTGTTCTTTCTTGTCTCCACAAATCAGGGAGCATTAAGAAAAAGTAACTTTATGTATGGGCCCCAGTATTGACTTTTAGAGGGGTTTGAAGTCTAGTTGAACTTAGTAATCATTTCCTGATTATGTAGATTTTAAGCAGGGGGAAAATTCTGGGTAGAATAACTCTGGGATAACACAGAACAGCCTGTCAGGAGAACTACTAGTTTCTTGGCTTTTATTTGATTCCAGTATATTCCCTTTGATCATGATGATGGTGATGATGTTGATAATACCACCATACATAGTGTGAGACATGAAACAATTAAAGTTGCAGGGGCCGAATACTAGACATTAAGATTAGACTCATTTCCTACTCTTCACACATCCTACAGGGGAAGAAATTTCACCTCCACCTCCTCCTCTCCACTCATAACTCACTATTCATTTCCAAGGTATTGGAAGGGGTGCATTCAATCAGTAAAACTGGGAAGCGGGATTGAGCAGCCCAGCAGAAACGATTCTCTTTTTCAGAGCTGAATATTGGGAGACCTTTGCATATAACTTTGCTCCTAACTTCTCTGCACCAAGGCCAAGTCAGGGTGTAGGCTGCCCTTGACAGAGAGATCCTATGACCTTTCTCCTTTTCTGTCTCCTGTGGAAATAAACAAACACTGACCAAATGAGAATGATAAAGGCTACTTATTCAGAACTTGCCACAGAAAGGAAGTCAGCCTCCATCAGTTGGTGTTTTGGCAGAGGTGTGAAGGAGAAAAAAGAGAAGACTTCAGGTGTGCCCTGACTTGAGGCTGCTGGCCTAGGGAAGCTGTGAGCAAATCAAGAAGTAGAGCATCCAAGGGACTGATTAGGGCTGCAGGTTTATCTTTCTCCCTAGTGGCTCTGACAGTAAAAAAAAGTCTGCAATACAGGAGTCCAGAGTTTGATCTCTGGCTCAGGACAATCGCCTGGAGAAGGGAATGGGCTTCCCAGGTGGTGCTGGTGGTAAAGAACCCAGCTGCAGATGCAGGAGAAGTAAGAGACTTGGACTCAATCCTTGGGTCAGGAAGATCCCCTGGATAAGCAAATGGCAACCCACTCCAGTATTCTTGCCTGGAGAATCCCATGGACAGAGGAGCCTGGAAGGCTACAGTCCATGGAGTCACAAAGTGTTAGACATGACTGTATGCACGCACAGTAGGTCCTACACTGGAAGTAGGAATAAACATTAGGGAAACTGTCAACTGTTAAACAAGTTGCGGCCACTTTGAGTTGATCATTGCAGACATTATTGTTTGGCTTCCTGAACAAATTACTAGAGAGCGCTCTGACTACGTGAAGTCTGACTTGCAGATAGTAGGCTGGCTTTCTGGGCTAGGTCCTGCAGGTTCTAGATCAGAGTTCTGTCTTTACTATGGTCTGGCTGTGATCCATTTGTATATTCAGTCCTTCACTCTGTACTGCAGAAGTAAGGAGCTTTGATATAGAATGCATCATATTTTTTGTTTGTTTTTAATTTATTTTTAATTGAAGGATAATTACAATATTGTGTTGGTTTCTGCCGTACATCAACATGGATCAGCCATAGTTATACATATGTCCCTTCCTTTGAACCTCCTTCCCACCTGTCACCCCATCCCACTCCTCTAGGTTGTCACAGAGTCCCTGGTTTGAATTCCCTGAGTCATACAGCAAATTCCTACTGGCTATCTGTTTTGCATATGTTAGTGTACGTGTTTCCATGCTATTCTCTCCATTTGTCCCATTCTCTCCTTCCTACCCACCCCCTCATACGCATAAGTCTGTTCTCTTTGTCTGCATCTTCACTGCTGCCCTGAAAATAGGTTCATCAATACCATATTTCTAGATTCCATATATATATGCATTCAGTTTGGTTCAGTTCAGTTCAGTCGCTCAGTCTTTGAAACCCCATGAACTGTGGCACACCAGGCCTCCCTGTCCATTACTAACACCCGAAGCTTACTCAAACCCGTGTCCATTGAGTTGGTGATGCCATCCAACCATCTCATCCTCTCTCGTCCCTTTCTCCTCCTGGCTTCAATCTTTCCCAGCATCAGGGTCTTTTCAAATGAATGAGGTAGCCAAAGTATTGAAGCTTCAGCTTCAGCATCAGTCCTTCCAATGAATATTTAGGATGGACTGATTGGATCTTTTTGCAGTCCAAGGGACTCTCAAGAGTCTTCTCCATACCACAGTTCAAAAACATCAATTCTTCACTGCTCAGCTTTCTTTATAGTTCAACTCTCACATCCATACATGACTACTGGAAAAACCATAGCTTTGACTAGACAGAACTTTGTTGGCAAAGTAATGCATTATTACATGCCTTGAGATATATATATGCAAAATATATGCATTAATATGTGATATTTGTTTTTCTCTTTCTGACTTATTTCACTCCGTATGATAGGCTCTAGGTTCATCCACCTCTTTAGCACTGACTCAGATACATAGAATACATCATCTTTTATGGCCACACTCTCCCTCAGCAGATTAGAAAGACAAATATTAGAAAACACATCTGAGCCACATCTTGCAATCAGCTTTGTCAGTAATAAGGCTGATATGCTGATTTTTGTCTGTCTGGCCCCTGAGCTTTTCAATGTTGATACTGAACTCAGGGGTATAGATTGGGTGAAGTCAGTTATCACACCATTAGGTCCTACCACATGAAGGCTAATATTCAGACAGAATTAAGGAATCATCTTAATGGGCAAAATAGTTTAAAATCAGATCCCTCTCTTTTTTAAAATATCTAAATTGTATATCTAACACCCTTTATTTCAAATTTAAGTCCCTTTGTATTTATATAATAGTTTTCCTTTTGTTCCCTTCATGGTCCCAAATTATTATCTTAGAGTGCTTTAGATTTCCATTTTCCCCATTTTATATCCCTCTTGATGGGGGGCTGTGGTTCTTTTCAATCTAGTATATAAAATATATGTTACTTGGTACTTTGGTTATATAGATGCAGACATTAAGAAAGTATATGTGCTTAGTCGCTCAGTCATGTCTAACTCTTTGCAATCCCATGGACTCTAGCCCACCAGGCTCCTCTGTCCATGGGGATTCTTTAGGCATGAACACTGTAGTGGGTTTTATCCCCTCCCCCAGGGAACTTCCCAACCCAGGGATAGAACCCAGGTCTACCTAATTGCAGACAGATTCTTTACCATCTGGGCCACCAGGGAAGCCCAGGTTGTAAAATATTATGGGCACAAAGGAACCTGGGTGAGGTAATGAGTCTGAGCTCTCTCTTTGCATTTTTCCTAGTTTAACTGACTTAAAAATATGACATATGTAAGTTTAAGGTATGCAGTGTAATGACTGGATTTGACAAGGTATATATTGCAAAATCAAGGAGGATATGGCAACCCACTCTAGTGTTTATGCCCGGACAGAGAAGCCTGGCAGGCTATAGTCCATAGGTTCATAAGGTTACAAAGAGTTGGACAGTATTAGATACCCAGAACTTATTCATCTTACAGCTGGACATTTGTACCCTTTAACCAATATGCTAGTGAATTTATCTATTTCTCCTCACAGCTTTATCAATTTTTCCCTTATTTTGATTTGTAAGACTATGATGTCTTCTTGGAAATTGATCCTTAAGTAAAACTCCTCTTTATTTTTGGTAAGTTTTCTTGTTCTATAGCCTGCTTTGTCTGAAATTACTACTACTATTTCAGTTTTCTTTTGATTGTTAGCATGGTATATCTCTCACCATCCCTTTTCCATTTACCTATTCTTATTTCAAAAGTGATTTTCTTTATATAATTTTCTTTTTTTTTTTAAGCACACTTTGAAACTCTGCCTTTTAATTGCTATAGTTAGGCCATTCACATTTAAAGTGGTTATTTATAATGAGGTTGTATTTGCTATATGTGTACAACCGCTTTTTATTTATTGCATTTGTTCTTTGTTTCTTTTTACTCCTTTTTTTGCCTTTTTGTTTTTAATTGAGAATGTTGAATAATTCCAATACCTCTCTTGGTTAACACTTTTGAATAACACTATACCACTTCACACTCAATGCAGTTAATGCATTACAGAATGTTCCCATTTCCTATGACATTGCCGTCATTCATTTTACTTATTCATAGGCTGAGATCACCCAATACAAGATTATTGTTATTACTTTAAACAGTGGTTATTATTTATACAAACTAAGAATAGAAAAATAGGGAATTTCCTAGCTGTCCAGTGGTTAGGACTCTGCACTCTCACTACCAAAGATCTGGGTTCAATCCCTGATCAGGGAATTAAAATCCCATAATCTGTGATACCTCTCTCTCTCTCTCTCTATATATATATATATATATATCTGTATATGTGTATATATGATGTATATATATTTATGTATATATAGAAAAATAAAATAATTTTTTAATTATTTATTTTTCTTTCAATACTCCTCCTTTTTCTGTAGATTCAAGCTTCTGACCTATACCATTTTCCTACTCCCTAAAAAGTGTCTTTTAATAGTTCTTGTATGGGAAGACTGCTGGTGAAGAAGTCCCTCAATTTTTGTTCTGAGAAAGTCTATCCTTCACCTTTGAAGGTTAATCTCACTTTATACAGGATTCTAGATTGGTGGATTTTTTTTTCTTTTAATACTTGAAAATGCAATGAAATATTTATGTGATTTCTGATGAGACATCTGCTATAATTCTTACTCTTGTTCTTCTACAGGAAAGGTGTTTTTATTCTCTATGTCTTTCATGATTTTCTCTATATCTTTTGTTTATTGCAGTTCAAATATGATATGCCTAGATGTAGATACTTTGATCTTTATCCTGCTTGGTATTATCTGTGATTATCTGGCTTCTTGGATCTGTGGTTTGGTGTCAGTCATCAATTTTAGAAAATTCTTCGCCATTATTACTTCAGTATTTCTTCTTTCTCTCTCTCTTACTTTTGGTATTCTAATTATGCATATGTTACAGCTTTTGAAATTGTTTCACAGCTCTTGTAGATTCTGCTTTTTTCCCCACCTATTATTTCTTCTCTTTGTATTCCAGTGTGGAAAATTTATATTTATATCTTCACATTCATTGATTTGTTTTCCTTGGCCATGTCCAGTTAATTGATAAGCTCATCAAAGGCATTTTTAATTTTTATTACAACATTTTTTATTTTTAGCTTTTCCTTTGAGCCTTTCTTAAAGTTTCCATCTCTTTATTTATATTACCCTTTATTTATATTTCCATCTCTTTATTTATATTATCCTTATGTGTTGTCTAGTTTTTGCCATGGGTTCTTAGTATATTGATCATAGTTATTTCACATGTATTATCTGGGCATTCCAAAGTTTGTGTTATATATGAATCTGGTCCTCTTGCTTGCGCTATATCTTCAGATTGTCTTCCTGTGTATTAGCATGTCTTTTATTTTTCTTTGAAGAAAACTGAACATGATATATCAGGTAATAGGAACTGAGATAAAGGGAAGAAGAATCTGACACTGATACCTAAAATTGACACAATATTGTAAAAAACTATAGTTCAATAAAGTAAACACACAGAGGGATAGAGAGGAGCAGCCATCCTCAGCTGAGTCCTGCTCCTAGCCACTCTGCAGCTGCCTTCAGCCACATGAGTGAACCTGGGGAAACCACTGGAAAATCAGCTAGGGAAGCCACAATAACTGTGAGAATGGGTATTGTTTTAAGCCACTTGTCTTGAGACTGTTGATTATGTATAAACAGATAGCTGGGTTCTTCCCTGGTGTCTCAGTCGGTTAAGAGTCTGCCCACAATGAGGGAGACCAAGGTTCGATCCTTGGGTCAGGAATATCTCCTGGAGAAGGAAATGGCAACCCACTCTAGTATTCTTGCCTGGAGAATTCCATGGACACAGGAGCCTGGGAGGCTACAGTCCATTGAGTCCCAAAGAGTCGCACAAGACTGAGTGACTAACACTTTCACTTTCACTGTGATTTTGGACTAATTCCATAAGTTCAAAAGCCCAAATTCTCTCTTCTATAAAGCGGGAATAATGGCATTCACACTCCCAGGATACTATGAAGACTGAATATAAGGATGAATTTGTTGTTGTTCAGTTGCTAAGTCACATCCACTCTCTGTGACCCCATGAATGGTAGCACACCAGGCTTCCTCCCTTCAAATGATGAATTTGGATATTCCCAGTTCTGAGCCTGGTCCATTGTAGGCTCTTGGATTTTAATAAGTTACATATTTTTACTACAATTTTTGCTGCCTCTGCATCTATGGGGAAAAAAAGAAGTGAATCTGTTTTTGTCATGAAAATCTAGTGGATTGTTTTATAGGGATGAGTCATCAGGATGTGAAAAGCTTTCTTTCTCATGGGATACTTTTGGAAGTTGTTCCATATAATGAAACAATTACATTTGTCAGAGCAGTAATATTTGCCTAACTAACGTTAGCATGCTTTCAAGTAATTCAATGGACTATGCATTTTGACTAGACAGTGACTACAAGGAGCGAGTCTATAACGATGCTAGCTTAAAAAGGCAGGGAACAAACGGAGAACATAATTGAGGACACAGCTTACTCATTTTTGAGACCCAACATCACCCTCACATACCTCAATGCTGACTCAAGCCAAAATATGGCATAAATGATTTACTACAAATATACATTTGTATAAAATTATGTCTAATGCTGTAATTATGGAGAAAATCCAGTCCTGTTTACCAGGCATTCTAAAAAGAAGTGCAATGGTAGATCAGTGTATTTGAAACTATGGTGTACTTTGAAATAACTGAAAGATCCGGAGTGGTTCAGTCCATTGAAAACAGATTTGCTGAGTAGCGGACATCATTATGCTCACTGCACATTCATGATGAGATAAATGAAATGGGACAAATATAGGATGATGAAATTACTTTGGCCTTTTTCAATATATTGTGTAATGACATTCTTAAGCAATTATTGACTAAATTGGTAAAAGCTAGAAAATGTACAAAATTACAGGAGGAACTATCAGTATAAAAATACAAAGCCATCCAGAAGCCAATTTGGTACAGACTTCCAGACAGGTTAGAAATGATTTTAACTATTTTTTGATTTGCTGTTTATTTGGCTAAGTTTGGCAAAATTTTGTAACTTTCTTATACGAACAGAAATAAAAATGTATGGTAATTTGGATTATGGATTACACTTAAATTGCAACAGGGACATGGCAGACTATCAGAGGTCCATGTCTTGGACTCAAAAGGCCTTATTTCTAGTTATGGCTATGTGACCTTGAATAAGTCACCTCATCAGGTCTTTGTTTCTACATCTTCAAAATGAAGGTATTGGAGATTTTCAGATATATTTAAGATCTTAAATGTGCCTGATTTTTCATTTGCCCTAGAAGGGGTTAATATCCAAAATATACGTGGAATTCATATATCTCAACAACAACAACAATTTGAAAATAGGCAGAAGATCTGAAGAGACATCTTTCTAAAGACATACAGATGTCTAACAGGTACATGAAAAGATGTTCAGCATCACTAATTACTCATTTCAGTTCAGTCACTCAGTCGTGTCTGACTCTTTGCAACCCTATGAATCACAGCACACCAGGCCTCCCTGTCCATCACCAACTCCCGGAGTTCACTCAGACTCACGTCCATCGAGTCGTTGATGCCCTCCAGCCATCTCATCCTCTGTTGTCCCCTTCTCCTCCTGCCCCCAATCCCTCCCAGTATTAGAGTCTTCCAATGAGTCAACTCTTCGCATGAGGTGGCCAAAGTACTGGAGTTTCAGCTTTAGCATCATTCCTTCCAAAGAAATCCCAGGGCTGATCGCCTTCAGAATGGACTGGTTGGCTCTCCTTGCATTCCAAGGGACTCTCAAGAGTCTTCTCCAGCACCAAAGTTCAAAAGCATCAATTCTTTGGCACTCAGCTTTCTTCACAGTCCAACTCTCGCCTCCATACATGACCACTGGAAAAACCATAGGCTTAACTAGATGGACCTTTGTTGGCAAAGTAATGCCTCTGCTTTTGAATATACTATCTAGGTTGGTCATAACTTTTCTTCTAAGGAGTAAGCATCTTTTAATTTCATGGATGCAATCACCATCTGCAGTGATTTTGGAGCCCCTCAAAAATAAAGTTTGACACTGTGTCCACTGTTTCCCCATCTATTTCCCGTGAAGTGATGGGACCAGATGCCATGATCTTTGTTTTCTGAATGTTGAATTTTAAGCCAACCTTTTTATTCTGCTCTTTCACTTTCATCACTAATTATTAGGGAAATGCAAATCAAAACTACAGTGGGCTATCACCTCACACTTGTTAGAATAGCTGTTGTCAAAAATATAAGAGAAAAAGGTTGGAGAAGATATGCATAAAGAGAAATTCTTCGACACTGATGGTGAGGCGGTACATTGTTGCAGCCACTATGGAGATCCCTCAAAAAAGTGAGAGTAGAACTGAAATATGATCCAGTTAGTTCACTTCCGGGTGTTTATCCAGAGAACGTGAAAAGACTATGTCTACTGCTGCATTATTTACAATAGCCAAGATATGGAAACTACCCAAGGGCCCATTGATGGATCAATAGATAAAGAAGATCTAGTGCATATATGGAATGGAATACTAGTCAACCATAAAAAATAATGGAACACTGTCATTTCTGACAACAGGGACAAAATTTGAAGGTATTATGCTGCATGAAATAAGTCAAATGGAGAAAGTCAAATGCTGTGGGAATTCACTTATGTATGGAATAAAAACAACCAAATAAACAAAAAAAGTTAATGCCTGATTTTCACTAATTTTTTCAAATTTAAAGTCAGGCAATTATGAGAGGTTAAACAATGACCCCCAGAGATATCCAAGTCCTAATCCTTGGAACCCCTGAATGCTATCTTATTTGGATATGAGGGTTTTGCAGATGTCATCAGGGCAAGGGTCTTGAGAAGAGATGATTATTCTGGATTATCTGCTTTCCTGAGTGCATGTGCTCAGCGTTAAGTTGTGCAGCCCCATGGACTGTAGCCTGCCAGGCTCCTCTGTCCGTGGGATTTCCCAGGCAAGAATACTGGAGTGGGTTGCCATGTCCTTCTCCAGGGGATCTTGCCAACTCAGGGACTGAATCCTCATCTCCTACATTGGCAGACAGATTCTTTACCACTGGGCCATCCTGGATTATCAAGGTGAGCCCTAAATGTAATCACAGACATCCTTATAAGAGAGAATCAGGGGATATTTGACTAGCAAAGAAGTAGAAAATGTGACAAAAGAAGCGAGAGTTTACAGGGATCATATCCAGCACCACAATTCAAAAGCATCAATTTTTTGGCATGCAGCCTTCTTTCTGGTCCAACTCCAGCACGGCTCAGAGCTTCACTGAGTTATGCAAGCTCCTTTGCCTAGAAGGCTGTGATTCAGGAAAGGATCACATATGAATGGTAGATGGGGTCTTTATGAACTACTCTGTATCTGTATATACCAACCACTGAAAATTCTATTTTCCCCGTCCTGTTTCTTTTTCTTTTCTTATACCAGGTTCTCTCTCTAAGTCTAAAATTCTCACTGATGATGTCTGTTTTTATTTTGGTCAAGGCTAGAAGTGTCATTACTTACAAGGGTCCTTCTTGAGTTCCTCAGTTCATATGTTCAAGCATTCTTTCTACAAGGCCTTGAAACAATTATTTGATCAATATTAAAGACAGATGGAACATTCTTTTCATTGAAAGACCATATAGCAGAGCTATCAAGCTCTTGGACAATGGAATCAAGCTTAACTAGATTCAGATCCCAAATCCACCTGTGTGATTAGTTAACTTTAGTTAGTAGTTAACTTTACCTTTTTTCTATGATAGTATATATCTAATAGGGCTATCAACTTATTGAAATGAGATAATCCATAGAAAGCATTTATAATAGACTCTGTATGTATTCGTTTTTACCTCATATTGTGTTACTAGTGACCATCAGCAGGTATCGTATTTAAAAATAGGTTCCTTTCAAACAACTGAACTGCTTTGAATGTATAGAAGCAAACTTTGCATTGGGTAACTATGCTTTATTAAACTCTGGCACGTAGGAATTTTATTGTCTAGTAATAGATTTGTGTGCAAATAGAGAAAGGCAGGAAAAGAGAATTACCTAGCCAAACACCTCTTACATGTCAAAAATCTGGCTAATCGGTATATTAGTCAGTTTGGTCTGCAATAACAAAATACCATGGACTAAGTGGCTTTAATGGTGGCTCAGCAGTGAAGAATCTGCCTATCAGTGCAGTAGACATGGATTCAATCCTTGGGTCAGAAAGATCTCCTGGAAAGGAAATGGCAGCCCACTGCTGTATTCTTGCCTGGAAAATCCTATGGACAAAGGAGCTTGGTAGGCTACGTTCCATGGTGTCACAAAGAGTTGGACAGAACTTAGTGACTAACCAACAACACTGGCTTAAACAACAGACACTGCTCTCTTGCAGTTCTGGAGGCTGAGAAGTCTGAGATCTGGGTGTCAGCCTGGTCAGACCTTGGTGAGAATCTTCTTCTGGTTTGCAGATGGCTTTATTCTTGTTGCATCCCCATATGGAAGAGAGAGAAAGAACAGTTTCTTCTTCTAAGGGCTCTAATCCTATTATGGGACCCCACCCTCATGATTTCATCTAAACCCAGTTACCTCTCAAAGGCCTCACCTTCAAATACTATTATGTTGGGAGTTAGGGCTTCAATATATAAATGGAAGGGTGGGGGACACAATTCAGTCCTTTGCAGTTAGTGACAATATGATTGAACTGAAGAAGAAATCAGATAATTTACAGTTTAAAGTGGTTAAACCTAATCATCCTATGTGGTAGAATCATTCCTCTAGATTTTTTCAGTAAATGGCAAAATGGTAGAGTAGCATGATATTATGGAAAGATATTTTGAACTTGTAGACAAAGCTGGAATTTTTGTTGCCAAGTCAAACGTAAAGTTTTCTTGTGTCTGCGGACATCAGTTTCATACCTATAAAATGAGGGAGTCAAATTAGACTGTTTTTGATACTGCTCTGGTAATACTATCATAAAATGTATCAATAATGATCTTAGCAAAGTGTTGTTAAACTGAATTTTGCCTCTATGTCACAGCTGTGTCCTTACCATCATTTAAATTTTAAAAAGTTAATGCAGTAGTATTAACAGCCTTGTCCCTAGAGGCTAACAGGGCAGTTTTTGTTGTTGTTGTTATTTGTTTGTTTTTTAGGAAGACCTAGGAAACATTTAAAATAGCATTATTTTACTCCTGAAAGTTAAACTGTGAACCTAATGACACCTTAATGTTCAATCACTCAGTCATGTCTGACTTTTTGCGATCCCATGAACTGCAGCATGCCAGGCTTCCCTGTCCTTCACCATCTTCCATCGAGTCAGTGATGCCATCCAACCATCTCACCCTCTGTCATCCCCTTCTTTTCCTGCCTTCAATCTTTCTCAGCCATCAGGGTCTTTTGATTCTTTTTCCTTAAGAAAAGTGTATCTTTTCCAATTGAAGGCAAGTGATTCAGACAGCAGTTTTGAAGGATGCATAAATAGTTGGCTTGATGCCTTCCTGGGGACAAGTGCAGTTAAGGGTTTTGCCCTTCTTTCTTTTTGTTCTCTCTTCCTTGTCTGTATCCCACACCCTCTTCTGTCCCCTTAAGGAAACTTTGCAAAATCCTCTGGGCTCTATCTGAAGAGACACAGCTTTGGTAATACTATCAACTTTGTAATTTAAAGTGACTTATTTTTTGCTTTATTTGAATTGACAAAATTACACACAGTCATTTTCAAAATTATCAAACATTTTCAAAATTATTGAAAACACTGGAAAGGTTAAAGACAGGAAAAAAAAGTCATCCATAATCCATAGCCTAGTTAGTAACTGTGGTCAGATCTAAGGATTCAACATTTTTTAAATATTTCATTCCTCCTTTTGATATAGATGTTTGAAAATGTTTTAGCTTCAAATTTTTTGTTCTTTTTTTCTTAGCATTGCCTCATAAGCATTTCCTTGTCCCATTAAAAATTTGTTGACAATCTTTGATTTAATGGATGCAGATTATTTTGCTTAGGGATCATTTCTTCTTGACTTATATTGTTGTACATTTCCTTCCCCTTCTCTTTCCCTTATTATAAGTAAGCCTGCTGTGAATATCTTTGGAGATACATCTTTACCTGTACTTCTGATAATTTTTTCAGGTTCATCTCCTAGAAGTGCTCAAGCTCTGGGTCAAAGGGCATGAGACTTTAAAATTGGTCAAATTGCTTTCCAAATGGTATTCATTTACAGTTCCACCAGCATGTAGGAGAATGCTAATGATTAGTTTTGTGAGATTCCCCAGATCAATAGAAGCAGGTTCTTCTCTAAAGAAAAGATATTTCTTTAGAGTGGTATGTGGAATAGTGAGTGATGTGTGGCAGAGTTTCTAGATTGTGTGTGAAGCAGTGTGTGAGTGTGTGTACGTATATTTGTGTGTGTATGTGCATCTGCACATGCATTTCCTCAGTTGTGTCGAATTCTTTGTAACCCCAGGGACAGTAGCACTTTTCTGTCCATGGGATTTCCCAGACAAGAATACTGGAGTTGTTTGCTATTTCCTCCTCTAGGGGGAGTCTCTCTAACCCAGGGACTAAAGCTGTGTCTCTTGCATGTTTTGCCTTGGGAGGTGGATTCTTTACCAGCTGAGCCATTGGAGAAGCCCAGATTAGGAAGCAGAGTTCTAGAGAAAGAATTCTTAAGAAACATTAGCAGCTAGCTCAGTGAAGTTAAATGCAGGTCTTCACCTTTCTACTTTTATAACACAGCTGAAGGGGCAATCGCTTGGGTCTCATACCACCTCACTGATCCACCAGCTCCATGTCTGAAAGTATTTGTTCATTTCAAATCGAGTTGATCTTAAACAGGTGGAATTTTCCAAAAGCTGCCTTCATATTGCAATCCAGTTACTCATGCTGGGTCAGGGGCAAGCGAAGTTCATGAA
This sequence comes from Madoqua kirkii, assembly GCA_006408675.1. Lineage (NCBI taxonomy): Eukaryota > Metazoa > Chordata > Mammalia > Artiodactyla > Bovidae > Madoqua > Madoqua kirkii. Next base: position 34,687 of record SJYC01057820.1, read on the forward strand.
GAAAGAGCCAAATCAAGCCAAAGGCATTAAGTGATAGGACTCATAATTCTCAAACCAGACATTATTCTAATTGGTAGTGTCTATAAATTATTCTTTCTTCAGTGTCTTTAAATAATGGGCTTATTGCAGATGAATAAAGAGAGTTTCTTGAGGCCATAGATGTTCTTAATAAAGCAGTGGGGAATGTATGACGACTGCCAAATGGAAAAACCAGCAAAATGGTTTGACCTCGGGTTTATATCGCATGGGGAGATGGAGATAACTGCAGGGGAGAAGAGGGAGGGAACATCAATTTGAGGGACTATGGGAGCCGGGAAAGCTGAGCATCACTTTGAATTTAAAAGAAAATTAAGACACACTTGTGTATATCAGGACTCCTTTTAAGGGTGATCACTGAAGGGAAAGATCTAGATTAAAAATCTAGATTAAAGAGTGGAAAGGGAACAGAATACGGAAAAATATCAGGAAGCAAGGTGACAAAGAAGTCACATTAAAGCTCTGAATTTATTTGATTTGAGATCATATCCAACCTCTTCCTGAAAAGATAGCTACAGATTAAAATCCCAATGTAGGATGAGATATATAAGGCCTTTGAGAAAAGTAGAGAATATGCATTTTTAGGCTACATGGCATGAGACACTCCAGCTGGCGGCATCCAGATAGAACTTCTGTTCACCAGGACCACCACAGTGACCAGAGCATTAGCTGAACTCACTTTTCAGCCTCTTTGTGTTTTCAGCAAGACGTGGTTAGTCAAGGTTTATACCAAATTCTTATGGATCTCATGAGTTTCACAAATGGATACAGTCTATAGTTAGGAAAAGAATGGAGTTCTTGTCCACCATACTTTTTGGGGGGTACTTACCTTTGCTTTCTTGGTGACTCAGAGGGTAAAGAATCTGCCTGCAATGCAGGAAACCCAAGTTTAATCCCTGGATTGGGAAGATCCCCTGGAGAAAGGCATATCCACTCCAGATTCTTGCCTGGAGTATTCCATGGACAGAGAAGCCTGGTGGGCCATAGCCCAGGGGGTCACAAAGAGTCAGATACCACTGAATAACTAACACTTTCACTTTTTTCACTTTACCTTGGCTTCCAAGCTTTTGTGCTGTAGATACTTCATTGGAGACCTTGAGCCTTACTCCAAAAGCACTGAGTACGTTCCAAGTGAGAGACAATAGATATTGTCGCTCACCATTTCAGATTCTCTTTATTCCCTTTAATTGGGTCCCTGCACCCACCTCATAGCTGCCCTGGAGTAGTTTTGGCTAAGGGATTCATGACTATCCATCTTCTCCAAAGAACTGTCCTCTGTAAAGGGAGTCTCCTACCCTGAGAGAGGAGACCTGCCACCCACCTAGCGTGCCCATAGCCCATACCTGATAATAAGGGGATAAGAAGCAGCCCCTCTGCCTCTAGAAGGAATGTATCTGTGGTGGGGATTATGCTCCAGAGCCCACCAACATCACCCTTGTCCCCCAGTAGATTGGATGAGGACCAGTTTGTAGCTGAAACTGTTGCAGAAAGTGGGACCCTTCCAGCACCTAAAACTGGGCTCTTGTTAACATGTGGAAATGAATTGTCCAGTGAGACACATGTGCTGACAAAGCAAGAGATTTTATTGGGAAAGGGCACCGGGTGGAGAGCAGTAGGGTAAGGGAACCCAGGAGAACTGCTCTGCCGCATGGCTCCCAGTTTCGGGTTTTATGGTGATGGGATTAGTTTCCAGGTGATCTTTGGCCAATCATTCTAATTCAGAGTCTTTCCTCCTGGTGCACGCATCACTCAGCCAAGATGGGTGCTAGCAAGAAGGATTCTGGGAAGTGAACGGACACACAGTGTCTCCTTTAGACCTTTCCCGAACTCTTCCGGTTGGTGGTGGCTTATTAGTTCCATATTCCTTATCAGGATCTCCTGTCATAAAACAACTCATGCACATGGTTACTATGGTGCCTGGCCAGGGTGGGCGGTTTCAGTGTGCTTCCCCTAACAAAATTACATGAATTTGTTGTTGTTGCTGTTGCCAAAAGTAAAGGAAGTCAATTTGAGCTAGCTTAAGCAACAAGGGAAATTTGGGGAAGGATATGAGAGTGCCTTCATAGTATTCAAAGACTAGTGCTGGGCTCTTTGTTTCCTTATTGTCCCGCGAGGGTATGTTCCTCGATTCTTTGCCTCGGCACGACAAAGATTTGGAGTGACTGACATTAAAGCCCCCTCGGCGTGTCACAGCTCTCAGGTCTCGAATGGACCATGTTATAGCTCTTAGACAAATCAGTGTTACAGCTCAGTGTTACAGCTCTATCTTATTTAGAAGATAGCAGGAAAATCCATCTTCAAGGCGTAAGGGCACATCGATCTAAAGACACGAGGAGAAGAGCACCCCAGCGCATGGGAGAGAGAAAGAGAGCTAGCTTTGGCTCTTCTATTTATATGTTTATCTCTCCCTGGGCCTGTCCTGTGTAAATTGGGCCAGCCAGGAGTGCTGTTTGTTTCACCTGAGGTCCTCACTCCTCGGACCTTCTTTTGTTTCATTTACGCGGGCTTTTCCCTTCCTTGTCTTGTAGCCACTGCCTTTTTGGACTCCTTTTCCCTGTTCTATCTACCTAACACTTATCTTCTTTTCCTCCTGGCTTAGGTTTTCCTCAGAACATTCCATCATTACATTACATGCCCAAATCTCTGTTCAAAACCTGCTTCTAGACCTAAGACTGGAGAAGTGATTTTATCATAATTATGTATCTTGCAGTGTCAGAAGAGATTGTAAACTGCTTAAAAGCAAGGTCTCTCCCTTTCTCCATCTGGTACCTCTCTATTTCCTTCCACATTTTAGGTCCTCAAATATTAAAATGAAGTAACAATTAATATCCAGAAATATGTGATAACTCAGATTTTAGAAGACCACACACTATTTATAAGAAATTCAAATATACCATGATTCCCCTTTGGATTACTGGGAGACCCCAATAACATATCCAAAGGCCAAAATGACTTTATCTCCCCCTGACTCCCAAATTTGAATATTCTCAAATCTCTTGATACATTTTCTTATGTTTTCATCACTACTAACAACCTCTACTTAATCCTATCATTCTTTATTCAATAGATTTTGAACTGCTA
>SJYC01057823.1:0-11366 GCA_006408675.1 Madoqua kirkii
TATTGAAAAGCAGAGACATTACTTTGCCAACAAAGGTCCATCTAGTCAAGGCTATGGTTTTCCCAGTGGTCATGTATGGATGTGAGAGTTGGACTGTGAAGAAAGCTGAGCACCGAAGAACTGATGCTTTTGAAGTGGTGTTGGAGAAGACTCTTGAGAGTCCCTTGGACTGCAAGGAGATCCAATCAGTCCATTCTGAAAGAGATCAGCCCTGGGATTTCTTTGAAAAGAATGATGCTAAAGCTGAAACTCCAGTACTTTGGCCACCTCATGTGAAGAGTTGACTCATTAGAAAAGACTCTGATGCTGGGAGGGATTAGGGGCAGGAGGAGAAGGGGATGGCAGAGAATGAGATGGCTGGATGGCATCACTGACTTGATGGACATGAGTCTGAGTGAACTCCGGGAGTTGGTGATGGATAGGGAGGCCTGGCGTGCTGTGATTCATGGGGTCGCAAAGAGTCAGACACGACTGAGTGACTGAACTGACTGATGGCATTTATATTTTGTAATTTTTGCGGAACCTCTTCACTGTTTCCACACTGGCTGCACCAGTTTACATTTCCAACACATTGCACAAGATTTCCTTTTTCTCCACATCACTAATACTTGATAATAGCCTTGCTGACAGGTATAAGGTAATATCTCATTTTGGTTTTGATTTGTATTTCCCTTATGATTAGTGACGTTGAACATTTTTTCAGGAACTTGTTGGCCATCTGTATGTCTTTTGGAAAAGGTCTATTCAGATCCTCTGCCTATTTATTTTTGCCTTTTTTGCACTTGCCTGGGGAGACAGATCCCCAAAATATCTCTAAGACCAACTTTCAAGAGCTAATGTGCTATGCTTTCTTCTGGGATTTTTATGGTTTCAAGTTTTATTTCAAGTCTTTATTTTTGAGTTTATTTTTGCATGTGGTATAAGATCGTGATCCAGATTCACTCTTTTGCATGTAGTTCCCTAGTTTTCCCAACACCATTTATTAAAGAGACTGTCCTTGCTCATTGTATATTCTTGTTTCCTTTGCTGTAGATTGATTGACCATATATTCCTGAGTCTGTTCCTGGGCTCTCTGTTCTCTTCCTTAAATCTCTATGCGTCTGTTTCTGTGTTAGTGCCACTGTTTTCACTCCATAAGTTTGTAGCAGAATTTGAAGTCAGGCAGCATGATATCTGCAGTTTTGTTTTTCTTTCTCAAGACAGCATTGGCTACTTAAGGACTTCTGTGGCTCCATACAAATTTTCAAATTGTTGTTTCAGGGTCTGTGAAAACTGCTCTTGGTATGTGTTTGGGATTACATTCAATCTGTATATTGCTTTAGAGAGTATGGACATTTTAACAATATTAATTCTTCCAGTATGTGAGCATGGTATGTCTTCCCATTTATTTGTGTCAACTTTAATTTTTTCATCAATGTCTTATAGCTTTCAGAGTACAAGTCTTTCACTTTTTGATTAAATTTATTCCTAGGTATTTTATTATTTTTGATGCAACAGTAAATGGGATTTTTTTTACTGTCTCTTTCAGATAATATGTAAATAGAAATGCAACAGATTTCTGTTTATTAATTTTGCACCTTTCAATTTTATTGAGTTCATTTATTTGTTCTAAGTGTTTTGGTGGCATTTTTAGGGTTTCCTCCGTACAATATCATGCCACTTGCAATAGTGACAGTATTAATTGTTCCTTTTCAATTCGGATGCCTTTTACTTCCTGTCTGATTGCTGCAGCTAGGACTTTTAATAGCGTGGCAAATAAAGGAGACAAGAGTGGGCTTCCTTATCTTATTCTTAACCTTAGAGGTAAAATTTACAGTTTTCATCATTGAGTATGATGTTGGTTGTGGATTTGTTATAAATAGCTTTTATTATGTTGAGATATACTTCCTCGATACTCACTTTGTTTACATTTTTTATCATAAGTGTATGTTGAATTTTGTCAAAAGCTTTTCTGTATCTATTGAGATGATCATATGATTTTTTTCCTTCATTTCATTATGTTATCAGCGGTCTCCAACTTCCAGGATCTAATGCTTGATGATCTGAAGTGGAACTGATATAACAGTAATAGAAATAAAGTACACAATAAATGCAATGTGCCTGAATCATTCTCAAACCAACCCTCCAATCCTGGAACACTGTCTTCCATGAAACTTGTCACTGGTGCCAAAAAGGTTGGGGACCCCTGTGCTACATTACAGTGACTGATTTATGTGTTTTGAACCATTCTTATGTCTCTGGAATAAATCCCACCTTGATCATCTTGTATGATCCTTTCAATGTACTGTTGAATTTGGTATAATATTTTGTTGAGGGTTTTTGCATCTATATTCATCAGGGATATTGACCTACAATTTTGTTTTTAGTGTCTTTACCTCATTTTGGTATCAGTATTGTGCAGACCTTGTACAGTGAAATTAGAAGCTTTCTTCTAGTTTTTTGAAATAGTTTGAGAAGGATAGGTATGAATTCTCTTTAAATGTTTGGTAAAATTCACCTGGGGAGCTATAGGGTCATGTACTTCTGTTGGGAGTTTTTTGATTATTGATTCAGTGTCATTACTAGCAATTGATTCATTCAAATATTATATACTTTTTGTCTGATTCAGTCTGGAAGCTGATCTGTTTCTATGAATTCTGTTTCTTCTGAAAGTTATATAATTCTTTGACATATAATTATTTGTAGTAGTATCATAAGATCTTTTGAATCTGTAGTATTGCATGTAATTTCTCCATATATCTATGGTTTTATTTGGGCCCTTTCTCTTTATTTATTGATGAGTCTGTGTCAATTTTGTTTGCTTTTACAAGGAACCAGCTCTTAGTTTCGCTGATCTTTTCTGTTAATTTATTAGTCTGTTTCATTTATCTCTACCATTGTCTTTATTATTTGTTTCCTACTACTAACTCTGGGATTTATTTGTTCTTCTTTTTCTAGTTCCTTTAGGTATAATATTGGATTGCTTTTTTTTTCTTCTTCTTGATATAGGCCCATATTGCTATAAACTTTCTTCTTATAACTGCTTTTGCTGTGTCTCATCTATTCTGGAATGTGGTATTCCATTTTCATTTGTCTCAAGGTATTTTTTATTTATTCTTCGATTTCTTTGACACATTGGTTCTTTAGTAGCATGCCATTAGTCTTCATGTGTTTGCCCTTTTCAGTTTTTTCCTGTGATTTATAGTTTCACACCAACGTGCCTAAAAAAAGATACTTTATGTGATTTCAACATTTTCACATACATTGAGACTTGTTTTGTGACCTATCTTGGAGAATGTCCCATATGCACTTGAAAAGAATGTATGTTCTGCTTGGTGATTAAATGCTTTGTATATATCTAAGTCACTGTCACCTAATGTATCACTTAAGGCTAGTGTTTTCTCATTTATTTTCTGTCTAGATAATTATCCGTTGCTGCAAGTTTAACCAGCCCCAGATGCAACAGTTTTGGGTGTGCTGGTGGGAAAGGTTGGTTCCTTGGGGTGGGAACCACTTGGGTGGGGTGTGAACACCAGTTCAGGCCAAGGTCACCCACCTAGTGTGGCAGGACAGGCCATTTTGTAGGAGCCCCACTAGGGGTGGGCAAGTTGGGTAGCACAGGTAAATGCCTGGCAGGAGGAGCAGGGCTAGCAAGTAGATGGTGAATATCAGAAGTGGTGCTCACCAGCGCCAGGCCAGCTGGGTAGCAGGAAAAGAAAAATAATGGTGCCTGCCAGTGCTTGAATCTCCAGACAGTTCCAATCCCTGCCCCTTCAGTATTCATCCTAAATCTAATCAGTGCATCTCCTTGTATGACCAGACACTTTCCAAACTGCTGCTTCTGCCCTGGTACTCAGAGTGAGTCAGTTTGTGTGTGAGCCCTTTAAGAGCAGAGTCCTAGCTTCCCACAGTCCTCTGACTCTCCTGAATGTAAGCCCCACTGGGATCTAAAGCCAGATGTTATAGGGATTTGCCTTTCTAGTGCAGGTCCCCAGGACTGAGGTGTCCCCTGTGGGGCTCAAACCCTTCACTCCTTAGGAAGGACCTCAACATTGGTGATATCTCTTCTGGCTGAGGGGTCACTATATCAAGAGTGTGGATCCTGACTGCATCTCTGCACCTCTTACCTGCTATGAGGCATTTTCCCCCATATAGCCTTAGTTGTAGAACAGCTATTCTGCTAGTCTCCTTGTTGTCAGAGTTGTTCCATGTGTAGTTGTAATTTTGGTGTGTCTGTCGGAGGAGATGAGCTCAGGATCTTCCTATCCCCATCATCATGATCCCTCTCCAAGATTCTATTGAGAGGTGCTTCAACTATGATAAAAGCTTTGGCTTCTATCCTATATGCAGTTAGGAAGAAGCTGTCAGTAATGTGGATTGTTCCAACTCAGATTCTGCTGGTTTCAAGTAACAGTAATTCATAGGAACTAGCTCAAGAAAGATGAGACAAAAGAGGTGTCTTTTGCATCTCTGTTAATGATCTTGAATACAACTGGTTAAAGTGATCTTGAATAATTTAATTTCCAAACTCTAGTTATAACTAATTATCTAGATAAACATTATGTTTCTTTCAAAATCCTGTAACATCATTTGGGCATTTGGGACAATTCAGTAAGAGGAGGAATACCTAAAATCTGATTTAGTAACTAGAATATGCCTATATAAAAATGAGGACAAGAAGTCAATATTAAAAGAATACAGGAACTTTTTCTTTTGTTGGTGAAAGATATCACTCCCAACAAGTGGACAGCAGTAGCTATTGTTCTGTTACGGTGAGTGTTTCTAGGAATCGAATTATCTGTTTAGTGATTCATCAAACCCTTTACAAGAACATTTCAGAGATTTGTTTTTTAATGCTCTCATCAAGGCAGAGAAATTGGGGACACAGTTTGTGCAACACAGAACCACCTGGATGTTAAGGGTTCTAGGAAAACTGAGGTAAGTGTAATCACGGAGGTAATCAACATAGGTATTGCTTACTTTGATTGTTTGCTTGTTGGTTTGAGTCATCCCTTAGGATTCCAGCAGAGTCTAATGGAAGAAATATTGTATAGTAATATATATTACATTGTATATATTATATACATACAACATATGTAAATATATATTGTATAGTAAAACTAGATTCAAAGTTCCACAGCCTCTTATCTATGGGACCTTGATGTGAGGACTATCTCTTCACTGTAATTCCTGGGAAGTTAAGCATATCTTTCCTATTGTCATGACATTTTGGCTGAGGTCCAGTAGCTGGGACACAAAAAATATGAAATGCTTATGCATATTACAAAATAAAACCCAGACTATATAGTTAGAATTTGCTAAGAAATTATTTTTTTAATTAGTAGTTCATCTGCATTTTCTAAGTCTCCTGTAAATGTTATCATACTTTCATAATTGAAAAAAAATTAAAAAATAGTACATCATCTGCTTTAAATATATATAACAGAATATGCAAGATAATAGAATTTCTTTGAAAAGGGGGGAGCGGAAGAGTAGTTTTCTCCCCACCTCAAGCCCACTGCTTGTAGAAAAAAATATGTTTCCAAGAAGGAGATTAACCCCTCAGCCCACCTAGATGTTGTGGAGACGGGGCCCTGATGTCACTAGGATACTAGTGTTGGATGTGGGGAGAGAGCCTTCATCCAATATGCCTGTCTCCTGCAGGTGTTCTTGGTGACACTTTCCTGACTGCCGAACATTGCAGTTATCTTTCAGTGATCTCCATTTCACTCCCCTGCTTCATTTTTCTCGGTGGCATCCATCATTGTCTAATATATTCCATAATTTATTAGTTCTTTAGTTAACTGTCTGTCTCACTACTCAAGGATGCAAATTCCCTGCAGACAGGGGCCCTTATTTCTTTCACTGCTCTCATCTGAGCACTTTGAACAGTGCCTGGCAAGTGGGAGGGGCTCCATACATTCTTGAGGTGAATTAAATTGTGAGGACCTCCAAGAATCCTTCAGTTTGGATGATGAAGGGAGCCTCTCTCAAGGGGACAAGCCAGTATGAGAGGCCCTGAGGATGGGCGGTGCATAGGGCAGTCAGGACAGGTACGTAGGCTGTGTGTGTGCAGAAGGCAGTAACTGGCTTGGGTGGTCACAGAAAGTGTCCCACCAGCAGGACAGCCTCTGGGGTGACAGTGCAGCCAGAGGGGTCTAGGAGTGGTCAGTGACCAGGAAAAGATATCGTAGTACCAGGCTGGATTACCACTACATTTTCCTGTGAGACCTCCTCCTCCTCTGGCTCCAAGCTTGGAGGAAAGGGAGCTGATTAATGACCATCAAAGAGGGTGGAAGAGAAAGTGAGGACACAGTGAGAACACTGACCTCACCACTACCTTCCCACTGTGGGTTCCAAGCTTGAGTCCAATGCAAGGTCAGAGCAGGGAACGTAAATCTAGTGAGGGAACTATATTCCATATCCTATGATAAACCACAATGGGAAAGAATATGAAAAAGGATATATATATATATATATGTATATATGTCACTTTGCTGTGCAGTAGAAATTAATACAACATTGCAAATCAGATAACCTTCAATAAAATTATTTTTAAAGAATGTCATAACTCTATCGAGAGAAAAATAGTTTGATCTTTGAAAACACAGGATTTGTTGAAAGCCTCCTTTACATGAGACTCATTCTATGTGAAGGTAACAAGAGAAGATGAGGAATCCACTTGAGATTTTGTTGAAGCTTAATTCTAACATGCAGGTTTAAAGGACAATGATGAGGGGAATTTTTTTCTTTCTATTTGTACCCTGTTTAGTCAGCCCTTCCATTGAGCCTGGCATGTGTAAAATCACTGAGGTAGGTGTACCTGCCCCAGAACACTGCCAGGCACATAGGAGACCCTCAATACATGTTTGTAGTTAGTTTAACATCCTTCCATGCAAGAGACATCCTCACTTAAGCCTCTAGCTTCAGCCTCATTTCCCTACACAGTGTGTCTATTTTTCTATACTTACTTGTCTTTTTCATGAAAATTTCTCTGGATCTCCATTAATTCACCCAGGTAGAAACTATAGATTTATCTTCATCTGTAGTCTCACAATTCCTAGTGATGATAATGATGATTTTTAAGATAGCCACTACTACTGAGAACTTATTAAAATACCAGGCACCCTTCCAAACACTTTGCATTCATTCTTTTGTGTAATCCTCCCCACAACCCTAAGAGGTCATTAGAGACTGCGAAAATGAGGCTTTTCAGAGTCTCTGAATCATTCAGCTGATGTCAGGTGTGGCATTTGAACACAGCACTAAACAATAAGCAAAGGAAATCAGCCAGGGCTGCCCTGAATCCTGCCAGGTGATAAACCCTGTTGGAACAGGTGTTCATCCCCTGCACACCTTAGCCAGAGAGTCTTTCTCTGTTGTGAGACCAGGAGGGCTAATTCAGTCCCCAACACTGTGTTCCTTGCACGGAAAGTCTGTTTTGTAATCACATCACATGTCTGCAGGATGAAAAGCAGCTTTCCTGGTTCAGCAGGTAAAATCAATGCTTCCAATAAAAATCTTGAGCCCCAATTATTGAATGCAATGGTCCAAACACAAATGCTGGTTGTTCAGGCAAAGGTATTACCAAGAGGCCCTCTTCTGTTTCTAATTAAGCATATTTCTAGACCCTCTGCCCTATTCATCCCACTTGGATGTGTGTTTATATAATGAATCAGCAGGTACCATCCAGTTGCTTTTGTTTAGTTTTTAATTTCTCCACTATCTTATGTTCCCAGAGGCAGGCCAGAACCCTGAGACTGATGGTCACCAGATTGATAACTCCTAGAAGTGCAGATTATGTGATTTAGCTGTTGGTAAATGCATGGCTTGCTAGAACTCTTAACACACCTTAGATATGGTATTGTACATATCTCTCTATCGAAACTCTCACTGAAGCGTCTTCCCAGTTAGTGCCATCTGATTTAATGAGGGGCTAGTCAAGAGTATAATCTTACCCAGAGAATGAGAAAGTACTTCTGGAGAAATATTTCCATGGCTTTTACTGGAGTGATAGCGCTTTCTTGCTTACAGTGCTCCAGCTGATAAAAAGATTCTGTTTTGACTTTCCAGTTGTGGGTATGTGGAATTTTATTTGTTCTTCATTTGCAACTGATCCCCTGGAACACAGGTGCAATAATACATGCAATAGGCATATCCTCAGGAAGAATATGAATAACAGTTCAGATTTTTATCTGCTTGTTGTTGGTGGATCTGCTCACATTGTTAGGAAGATTCTGGACCACAGTCTGCTTTGGATCTGCCAGTATATGGGACCATATTTTTCAAATTCTTCCTCTGGCCCGGAGCATGGAGATTAGACTGGGTTCCATAAACCACTGCTACTTATCCCTCCCTGCCTGAAACCAGGATACTCATCAGGCGGCAGAAGTGGCCAGGCAATAGATATCCATAGTTTTGGCTGCAAAATGGGGATGGGATGATGTAGCCTTTGCTTTGCTTTGGCTTTTGCGCAGACTGCCATGGTGATTAGGAAGAGAAAACTACTAATCCTCTGGAAATGACCCATGCTATGTTTTCCTATGAACACCCAAGTGATCATGTTCTGAACACGAGTACATTTCAGAGAAAATACAGGGAATTATTCTCTGGCTTTCAACAAACATCCCATCTGAATCCCTTTGTAAATTCCTTTTGGATCTACTCTTCTGAATATTTCATGGTTGTACATATTTCATTAATTTATACTGTCTTTCTGGCATCATTCGTAATGCATTTGTGCTATTTACTCTGTTAGGTATCTTGGTTAATGATATCAGGGGCAGACTCAAGGCCTGCTGGAAGGCTGTATTCGATTTGGCTAATGATGAGAGCTACTCTGTGCTGAGACTCCAACCCCATGAGACACAGAGTTAGGTAATATAGTGTGTTACATCTGTTGCTTATCACAATCAGGCCAAATGTATATGATCATCCACAGTTGTGGAAGAAGAAACTGTGACTCAGATTATGCAAATTCTTTAGCACAGTCATCCACTGGCAAACTGGCAAAGCTAGAATTCCAGTCACGTGTGTCCTTCTAAGTCTTACCATGGAGTTTGTGTGTGCAGGCTCAGTCATGTCCAACTCTTTGCAACCCCATGGACTGAAGCCCACCAGACTCCTCCATGAAATTTTCCAGGCAAGAATACTGTCACAGGTTGCCATGTCCTACTCCAGGGGAACCACGGAATTGCCACCAGTCACACTCCAGAAAGATTTCTGAATCTCTGAGCCTTAATTTTTCCATCTGTACAAATGGGGAAAGAAGACTTTTGCCGTTTATTTTCCTGGGTAAACACAGAAAGCAATTGAAATGAGGAATCACTTTATAATTTCATGGTACTATAGACTGGGAGGTATCACTAGAATGGAAGCATCAGGGGCATACATAATCTCCAGGCAGGATAGATTCCAGAATCTTTATAACCACCCAAACAGATACCACCAGCAGGGTAACTAAACATTATATCTCCTTCTGCATAGAGTGCTTATACCCTGGCTGAAATGAAATGTTTTTCTTGCATAGCGTAGGAATTAAACATTTTAGAGTTAATGTTGCTGACTCTGTTGGTGACCTTCTAACTGATTTTCTCCAGGGGTCTTCCTTTCTACATATACAGACAGAGGTCTTTCAGTATTCCACTTGTGCAAATAAACCAATTTCTCCTTTAATTTTTGGAACAAAAGTAAGATTAATTGAAAATATTATCCATATCTCCAACACAGGTTAGGGACACTTTAACAAACTCCCCAAGCCAAAAAAAAAAAATAATGTCAAAGCAGCTGGTGATTTTCAGACTATTATCGTTCAGAAGAGCGCTGTTTCTGCCCATCCCCCACTCCATCAGCATCCATAAAACATGAGTGGGCTGCATAATTTTCTCCTTAACTCCCTCACTTCTCTAATCACATTTCCCTTTAACACATTCATCAGGACACTCCGCAGAGCTCTGGGTATCTCTGTGGCCTTTGATTTGCACATTAAACTTTCCAGCTTTTGAATTTTTGAAATAAGTGGTAATGCTAGCAGGGAGGATGAAGGAGGAAGAGCAGGCATGGCTTCAGCATACACCCCTCACGGATTTCCGTGGCTGTGTGCTGCTGTCTGAAGCCCCTTCAAACTGATAACAGTAAACAGCCTCAACAAGAACCTACCATAGGCATGAGAGATGGCATGTTTGAGAATAGCTTACTGCCTGGGCTTCCCTGGTGGTGCAGATGGTCAAGAGTCTGCCTGCAGTGCCGGGGACTCAGGTTCCATCCCTGGGTCTGGAAGATCCCCTGGAGAAGGGACTGGCAACCCACTCTGGTATTCTTGCCTGAAGAATTCCACAGACAGAGAAGCTGGCAGACTACAGTGCATGGGGTCGACTGAGTGACTAACACTGCTGCCTGGGAGAGAACAGGTGCCTTCCTGGACCCACTTTCTCCCTCTACTTGTCTTGTTACTTTTAGTCTGTGTTGGTCTTGGGGTGTTGCCCTCACGTGGCTTATCAAGACACAACTAATGCAGCAAATAAAATGGATCATGAAAAAGGAAGATGTAATTTTAATGAAGGAGATATTTTAGAATAATATATTTTTTAAAATTAGACCTATCAGTTTTAAAAATTAAGATGAAGGGGACAGTTTCGTAAAAGAAATGAAGTCAGAAAAAAAGATAACAAAAAATAAGTCAGGAAAAAAAAGATAAGCCAGAACAAAAGATAAGTCAGAAAAAAAAAATTAGACAACCTGGTAGACCGATAAATATTAGGAAAATTTATGTGCAGGGTGACTCCAAAGCTCATCTCCAACATTTGTAGCGTTGGTTGCTCAGTCATGTCTGACTCTTTGTGACCTCATGAATTGTAGCCCACTAGGCACCTCTGTCTATGGAATTCTCCAGGCAAGAATACTGGAGTGGGTAGCCATATCCTTCTCTAGGGGATCTTCCAATCCAGAGATCAAACCTGAGTCTCCTGCCTTGCAGATGGATTCTTTACTATCTGAGGCAGTGCCCTATTCAAAGAGCTTGGGCACAGAAAGATATCCATAGTGTGGTCCCTGTACCACAGGGAACTGATGTCACAGGAGACAGTAGATGGTATGCATGCCCTGACGTGAAAGTACACCATTGCCTGAAACCATCTCCATGTAAACCTGAGAGTATCAGTATTGATAGTAACAGTAAAATGTTACTGCTGAAACATAATAGCAGTAAAATGATTGTTATGATCATAGTATCAATTATCAGTATTGAGCACTTGCCCATGATTTGGGCACTTTGCATACATTATCTTGTTTTATTTATTACACATATTAAGCCTATGAAAAAGGCAATTCTATAGCTGGAGAACTGGTGCTATGAAGGGATTTGCCTCAGATCTTCATGCTCATGGTTA